>OU343220.1:244726871-245035437 GCA_910596185.1 Chrysanthemum makinoi | reverse complement strand
TTAAAAGAAATGGTAATACACAAGTTTAAAAGCTTAAATTTATTATAAGCTACTTAATACAAAAGCAATTAACCTATAATCAAAACCAGATAAAATGATAATAAGCTAGAATGGCAACCTAAAAAGCAAAATGATTAAGAAATAAGCACCGAATAGCTTCAAATAAGCAATAAGCAATTTTTATTGCACAGACACTTTTGAAAAGTTACTAGGTACTTTAAGCGAATATTTAAGCACTAAGATAAGCTAGAAATGAAAGAACATCAAAGAACTAACAAGTTTATCAATTGCTTTCCAAAAAAGCTAAACTCTAACCGTGTGTTCAATTAGAGAACTTAAATAACAGCTTATTAAAAGCTCGGTAAAACACCTAATGTTTAGTGTAACGAATGGAATGGGACAAAAAGCAACAAGGTGCTAATCAAATAAGCTAGAAATTGAAAATAAGCTTTGGAACCTTGAGACAGTTTGTAAGCTTTCAAAAAGCTAGGTACACAAGCTAGTAACTCACTAATGAGGCTCGAATTGAGCTTGAAAAAGCTCAACCACACTCAGGTAAGAGCATGCTTTTGAAAAAGTGACTTAAAACAAGATTGAAATAAGCGCTTTATAAGCTAGGTAGGGATAAACTAATATTTTTATAATTAAGTTAAGCAGCTATATTTTAATATCCCAAAAGATTATGAGCTAAATCTAGTATTAAACACACACTCAACTTCTAAATTTTATTCAAAAACTGACCAAGGAAAATTGGACTTTAAGTTACACTAAAACTTTGACTTTTATGAACTTATAATTGATTCTTACTTATTAACTACATGTTATATTAAGTTGTAATAAGAATGATTTAAGCTAGAGTACCAAGTTTTAAGCTAATATGATGGATTTCACACTATCAATCCCAAATGTTAAGTAATAAGGTGATATTAAAGATAAATTTGATCTTTTTAAAAAGTGAGGACAAGTTTTTATGCTTGCACTGAGTTCTTAGATACTAGTATAACATTTAACAACAACAAGCAATAATATAAACAACTCCAACAACCATTAACACACAGAGAATCCAAACACCCCTTTATAGGACTCAAGTATGAAGTTTTTCAAAGGATTCCAAAGATTAATCCCAATAAACTGATTTAAGACTTTATATTATAACTTATTGAGACTATATAAGCACTAAACACAACAATGACATCTTTAAACTAAGAAATGATAATTATGTTAATTTAACTGTTAAAATAAGATTTAGAGTAAATACAGATTCTAATGAGCAAGTAACTTGTTTTAACTCTTAATTCTACTTAGCTATAACTAATGAACATAAAGACACAGATTTTAAGCTTATGAATTACTCAAACAGTGAAATGCCAAAATGAGTAAAAGGCTTACAAGTTGGATTCCAAGTGAAAATTGATAACCAAGTACTGAAATCACAACCTATAGCTTCCCAAGAAGCTCTAAACCAAAGGGCAATCCATCATTAACCCTGCTCCAGCTGTGATTATCATTTCTTGTGATTTTTTATTTTTGACTGATTTTTTTGTATTTTCTTGTATTTTTGCTTTTTGCTCTAAACCATTTTAATGGTTTCTAATAGCTTACATAAGCTATATAGGAGCTTATATTAGCTTATGAGTCCTTAACAACAGCTACAAACAACATTTGATCTTAACATGAGATTTTTGAAATGAAAATTGCATGTGAAAATGAAACTAAACCTTGAAATTGATGACTGCAAAAGATTTACTTACACTTAAATAACTTTAACAAATACTTAAAACTAAATTACATCTGGTATTTGAAAATTAATAAAAACGACATACATTAAACTAAAATTAAGCTAGATATTTATCACATTATTTCTCTCCTTTATATTCAAGAAAAAGGTTCCACTTGAGTCTCTGAAGAAATCCCATCATTAATCCTGGCCTTTGGATCACTGCAACTCATCTCAGCCTTTGATTTGCAATTTGGCGCCAAAAAAAGTCATAAGCAGGTATTCTGCATTTAATGCAATTTGGGAGATTGTGGAGGTGGAGGGAGTTGTTAGACGTTTATAACAGTGGTGGCGAGGGGAGAGGTGGAAAAAAAAGCAGCAAGGAAACCACTGGGTTTGATTTTACAGCATGGGTGAAGGAGATAAACAGATCTCTGGTTTGGGCGGTTTTGACCGTTTGACCCGTTTTTAATAATAACGCAGGGGTTCAAATGGGGGGGTCAAAGGTTTATTGACAGGGTCAAGTGGGTATAGGTCAAGGGTCAGCGGTCGCCCGGGTCAAGTGGATTTGGGCTTGTATATGGGTACCGGGTTTGGTTGTGTTTGTGTTTTAGGTTGATTAATAAAAGAGTCCGTTGGTTTGTTTAATACACAAGGACCATTGTTAAATTCTGCGAAACTTGAGGGACCAAACTGAACTTTTTCCAATGTTAACACAAGGACCAATTTTGCCATCTTTAATAGTACAAGGACCATAGTTGCATAAAATTCCATTTTTATATTTCCAAGGACTATTTATGACACTTTTTAAACTTGAGGGACCAAAGTTGTAATTTTTCAATTTTTAAACTTTGAAGGAATTATTTTGACAACTTGTGAATCCCATGGACCTTAAATGATATTTTTCTTTATTTTGATTTACTGTGGACTGTTTTTGACAACTTTTGAAACTTGGGGGACTAAAACCGCCAATTATGCAAACTTGATACGTTTTTCATCTGATTTTGGTATTTTTGCATTTAAAACACATAAAACACTTATTTGTGATATTTTCATCATTTTGATGCATTTCTGAGTGTTTTCGAGATGTTTTGACATTCTAAATGTACACAAAAATGATGAGTAATTAGACACTCATCAATCCCCCACACTAAGATATTGCTAGTCCCTAGCAATCTTTTGAGAAAACTTAATGGATTTAATCTCTTTACCAAAAGCCATTACTTCTCGAGTAGCCAATTGTTTCAGTTCAAGTAAGAACCTTGGTACAATGATAACCAAATGATTTTGAGCAAATCACCAGATTTCAACGGTTTTGATTTGTTTTACCGTATTTGCTTCGGACTAGCCAACTCTTTAGATAAATTATCAATATTATCTTTGGTGAGTCGATTACCAATTATGGTTTTCCATCTGCCTTTACCACAAGCCATAAACTTGCGGGCTAGCCAACTTTTCACTAATTAAAGATATGATGAGTTGAACACCATACAATTTTGGGCAAATTGCAAGCCTTAAACGGATTTGAGATATCTTTACCAAGAGCCGTTTGCTCCTGGATTAGCCAATCCTTATGGGTTAGACATGATCGATTAACATTTGTAGTAAGTGCAAAACACTTACTCCAAAAACATTTTGGCCAAAAACGGGGGAATTGGGTGGTATAATTACATGATAAAATTCGTGAGAATTCCCCCACACTTAGAAATGAATATTGCCCTCAATATTCAAAGTACCGGCGGTTATGCCAATTTAGAAACATAAAAGGGAAATATTACGGCCATTATTTTATTTTTGATATATACACATTTTTTTTTTTTTTTTTTTTTTTATAGAAGATTTTATATACAACAGCGGGGGGAAACTCCCCCACACTAGGGTGGTAGAAAATAGAAAGAAGTCAGAAATATGAGTGAAACCCATGGTGTGTGCTATTTTGATTCCCCGAGTCACTAGCTTGACTCGATCCCGCATTCATTGGTTCATGGGGAAAGTTTGTAGATCCGGGACAATCACAGTGGAATGTCCTTCCAAAATATGCTTTAATCGATGACAATTCACTTTAAAATTTGGACCATCGGGTTGAGATAACTCAATGGTACCATAAGGATAAACCTTAGCAATAGTAAATGGACCAGACCAACGGGACTTGAGCTTTCCAGAGAATATCTTCAATCTTGAATTGAAAAGAAGGACTCGATCACCAACGTTGAAAACGCGGTTCTTGATTTTGGAGTCATGAATCTTCTTTGTCTTTTGTTTGTAAATCAAAGAGTTCTCGTATGCTTGATCACGGAGTTCATTTAATTCATTCATTTGAACTTTTCTGTGATCACCAGCTGTCTGAATATCGTTGGCATGTTTCAAGGCCCAGTATGCTTTGTGCTCAAGCTCAATCGGCAGATGACATGCCTTTCCGTAAACTAGCTTGTATGGAGTACACCCGTTGGTGTTTTATAAGGCACATCACGGAAGGCCCAGTCGTCATCTAGTTTATCCGACCGGGATGCACGGTTTTCTCTTGTCCTTTCAAAATTCTTTTAATACCACGGTTGGAAACTTCCACTTGCCCACTTGTTTGGGGTGTGCAGCGATAGAAAGCGGTGGGTTACACCATACTTTTGCATGACTCTATCAAATTGGTCATTGCAGAGATGTACCCGCGATCGCGATTATAGCTTAGCGAGTTCCAAACCTAGCAAAAAGAGATTTTAAAAATTCACAACTACTCGGGCATCATTGGTAGGTAAAGCTTTCGCTTCATCCCATTTTGACAAATAGTCAAAAGCCACGAGTATGTATTTGTTGCCTCGAGATGATGGAAATGGCTCCATAAAGTCAATGCCCCAGATGTCAAAGATCTCACACACTTGAATGGCGTTTTGCGGCATTTCATTTCTTTGTGAGATATTTCCATGACGTTGACAAGCGTCACAGGTTTTAACAAATTCGTGGGCATCCTTGTAAATCGTAGGCCAATAAAATCCGGAATCAAACACCTTTTTGGCGGTGTAATTTGGACTATGATGTCCCCGGTGGGTCCGGCATTATGGCAAGCTTTGAGAATGTCAATAGCTTGCTGTCCATAAACACACCGTCGGATGACTTGATCCGCACAGATTTTGAATAAGTATGGGTCGCCCGAGTAATGTTTAACATCCTTGAAGAATTTGTTCTTTTGTTGGGTCGACATCCCTTTCACTATGAAGTTACCCGCATGGTAATTTGCGAAGTCAGCAAACCATGGGTAGTAGAATTTCCGCGAAAAGAAACCGCATTGAGTGTCTCGAGAGGAAATGTTTCATTTATTTCCTTTTTCTTGAAAACATCTTGGTGAGGGTTTTCTAGGCGGACAGATGATCAGCTGACAGGTTCTCGGCTCCTTTTTATCACGTATAATGATATCAAATTCTTGCAAGAGGAGAACCCAGCGGAGCAATCTCGGCTTTGCATCTTGTTTTGCAAAGAGATATTTAAGAGCCGAGTGATCCGTATACACCACGCATTTGGTCAAGATTAGATATGGCCGAAACTTCTCAAATGCATACACCACGGCTAGTAGCTCTTTTTATGTGGTGGTGTAATGAGTTTGAGCTTGATCATTGTTTTACTTGAGTAGTGGATAGGCTGAAAATGCTTGGATCTACGTTGCCCTAGGACTGCACCGATAGCAAAATCGCTTGCATCGCACATGAGCTCAAAGGGTATATCGGTCGGAACACGAACGAATGGGTGCTTCAGAAGCTTTTTCTTTAATGTTTCAAAAGCTTTGATGCACTCGGTGAGAAGATAAAAGGAGCATCTTTTTCAAGAAGATGGGTCATAGGCAGGGCGATTTTAGAAAAATCTTGTATGAATCTGCGATAAAAACCGGCATGACCTAAAAAACTCCTAATACCTTTGACGGTAGTAGGATGAGGCAATTTAGTAATAACATCGACTTTTTCTCTATCAACCTCAATCCCGTTTTTCGAAATCTTATGGCCAAGGACTATACCTTCTTTGACCATAAAGTGGCTCTTCTCCCAATTTAGACAAAGATTGGTGTCTTCACACCGTTTAATCATTTTTTCTAAATGGGAGAGACATGTTTGAAACGAGTCCCCAATGACCAAGAAGTCATCCATAAACACCTCCATTGTTTCCCCGATCATGTCGTGGAAAATTGCCATCATACATCGTTGGAGCGTGCGGGAGCATTACATAGGCCAAAAGGCATGCGTGCGTAGGCAAAAGTTCCGTATGGGCATGTGAATGTAGTCTTTTCTTGATCTTGTGGATCAATGGGGATCTGAAAATAACCCGAGAAACCATCAAGGAAACAATAGTATTAGGTTCGCGCTAATCTCTCAAGCATTTGGTCCATGAAGGGTAGAGGAAAATGGTTTTTTCGGGTGGCGTCATTCAACTTGCGATAGTCAATGCAAACACGCCATCCGTTACCAACCGAGTTGGAATTAACTCGTTTTCTTCATTTGTGACAACAGTTATGCCACCCTTTTTAGGAACACGATGAATTGGGCTAACCCAGGACTATCTGAGTCGGGTAAATTAATCACGCATCAAGAAGTTTAAGAACCTCTTGTTTAATAACATCATGGATCTTTAGGATTAACCCTTCTCGATGTTGAGCTCTTGGTTTGAAGTCATCCACCATCAAGATTTTGTGAGTACAAAATTCAGGGTTGATACCCTTAATGTCGGAGAGTTTCCAAGCAATTGCTTGCTTGTATGACTTCAAGACCTTTATGAGAGCAGTCTTTTCATCTTTACTCAAATCTCGAGCAATAATGACGGGTAATTTATCATCACCCTCAAGAAATGCATACTCGAGATGAGGTGGTAAATCCTTAAGTTCGACTTCAAGAAATTCTTGATTTTTCTCAAGCTGACTTGACTTCCTTGTTATGAAGCTCGGCGGGAGGGAGTGATGATGGATCATCATTAAGCAACTTCTCAATGAGAAGTATGTCCCCTCGATGTCGATGGGAGCGTGATCAATTTCCCATGGAACAGAATCACTAGACAAGTATGCTTCAATCTCTTCCAAGATGAAGTCACTTTCCTCAAACGGGAACGAGAAGGAGTAGAATAGGCAATGATGGGTTGAGATGAATGAGTGAGATTATCACTCGAAGAATTATGATCATAACCAAGAACTTCTTGAGAGTACTCTTCGGAAGCAACATCAATGATATCTATTCGGTTAACCGAGGCTTCGGAATCATAGTTTGCGGGTACCTCAAAGTTTGATCAAGGTTAAAAGGTGGCAACTTCATTACCCACACGTAACGTGATTTCTTGCTCAAATACATCAATGAGAGCGCGGCCCGTTCTCAGGAATCCTCGTCCAACAATGAGAGGAACCCGTGGATCGGCATCGAAATCAACAACTACAAAGTCAGCTGGAAAATGGAACTTTCCTACTTTCACGAATACGTCCTCGGCAATGCCAAGAGGGCGGGATATTGTACGATCTGCAAGCTCGAGAGTCATGCATGTAGGAGTAAGGTCCGGAAGAGAAGTTTCTTCCATCTTGAATGAGGCATCGATTGATGCTTGCACCAAGATCGGGTAAGGCAAAGCATTCAACCATCCCCGGAAATACACAAGGTAAGAGAAATTTTCCAGGATCTCCAAGCTTCTCGGGAAGCTTCTTCAAGATAACTGCTGAGCAGTTCTCGTTTAGAGGAGTTTTTGCCATCTCAAACAGCTTTTCCTTGTTTCTTAAAATGTGTTTGAGAGTTGATGCAAATTTGGGCATCAGCATGATAGCATCCGCAAAGCTTATGTCAAAATGTAGTTCTTGGAAAATTTGAAAAAATTTGTCCATTTGATGACTGGCTTTTTCGCGGAGCTTTTGCTCATTCAAACGTGATGGGTAAGGAATAGAAGATTTGGATTTGGGGTTTTCAACAAGAGCTACTGGAGATTCAAAAACAACTCCTGGATTGGATTTGGGTTTCTGGACAACTTGAGGTTGGACATCTTTGGTACCTCCGTTATTAGAAGGAAGTTCATTGTCCTTTGTAGCCTCAGGTTCACTTTCCACTACCTTCGGGAGAGAAGAAGAAGAAGAGGTAGTAGGAATAGCGGGTCCATTGTATGAAACACCACTTCTGGTTGTGATCGCCTTTGCATCGCCCCTCGGGTTAGCGATCGTGTTGCTCGGAAGTTTTCCTGAGCCCGAGGGTTGATCATTTAAAGACTTCTTTAATTCAGCGATCTGACTTATCAACACTCTGTTTGTCTCTTCTTGAGACTTCATGAATTTCTTTAAAAGCTCATCAGATGTTGATCTTTGGAGGAGGTGGAGGGATAATTTGAGGCCGTATGTTCTGATTATAGCCAAAATTCCCTTGATTAGGATTCATATTTCCCTGAAATTGATTCCCTCGATTGAAAGTGTTCTGATTAAGGTTCCCTTGATGTTGGAAACCTTGATTTGGTCCGGGATAGAAATTACCTTGGTTTTGATAACCTTGGTTCATTCTAGGTTGATTCTGATTCCGGTTTTGTATGTTAGGATTCTAGCTAAAACCAGGTGGTCCCTGATAAGTATTAGCACGGTAGTTTTGTTCATTTTGAGGACGGTATTGATTACCTCCTTGATGTGAAGTACCGGCTATAGCATTGGCTTCAAACGGACTACCATCGGTGGCGGTACAGTTGTAGTATGCATGAGGGCCACCACAAGTAACCACGACCTCAACTTTCTTCACTTCACCATGTAATGGTGTTTGTGTGAAAGTGACTTTCTTTTGGTTAGCAAGAACCAAAGCCTGAACAATATCGGTGAGTTTGTCAATCTTAGCATCGGTGCTAGATGTACTCACGTGAGATGAAGTAGAAGGTCCTGCATTAGTCTGAGACTGATATGTCTTTGTTCGGAAAGGGCGGACCTGGGACTTGTTTTCAATGATTTGCAAGGCTTCTTTTGTGGTCTTGCTCAGGAAATTACCTCCCGCGGAGGCATTTAAAGAGTCTTGATTAGTCAGGTTCAGACCATTGTAGAAAGTATCCATTTGCATTAACTCGGTAAAACCATGATGTGGACACTTGCGGAGCAACTCTTTGTAACGATCCCATGCCTCCCCGAATGATTCATCAAATCTTTGAGAGAATTTCATTATCTCATTCTTAAGACTTGTAGTTCGGGATGGAGGATAGAATTCCTTAACAAACTTAGTGACTAAATCCTCCCATGTCTCAATGGAACGAGGGGTTGTTTCTCAAGCCAATTCCGGGCTTGTCCCTCTAGAGAAAATGGGAACAGAAGAAGCTTAATTGCTTCATGTGGGACATTCTTGTATTTGATGGTAGATGCAATCTTGTTAAACCATCGAATATGTGCATAAGGATCATCCCGCTCAAAACCATAGAATTGGCTTTGGGTTACAAGATTAAGCAACCCGGTTTTGAGCTCAAAGGTATCAGCCACGAAGGCTGGGACAATAATGGCATCTCCGTAACCCTCGATGGGTGCTTGGAGAAGCTCATTCATCGGCTTGTCTTCGCCATTACGACGGGGGTGGTGGTACTAGACGTTCCTCATCCACGCTGAAGGAGCGAACGTCCTCTACGCCTACGTGGAATACTTGCAAGCTCAGAAAGTGGACTTGTGGAGCTGGAAGAATGAGTGCGCATGCACTAAGTTTAAAAATCAATTTTCAAAACAAATGCTAGGCAAAACGACAAGTGAACTTAACCAATAATCACAAATGAAATGGCTTCTTTGAAAAAGGTACACCAAATCACAAGGACACAAAGGCAAGTTTTGATCTTTTGTTCGGGAACTTATTAATGGTCACACCCCCAGTTGGTAGGTGTACTGCCTTGATTTGCGGTGGTTGATTTTTATGTATTTATTAAGTACCACTAAAAAGACGTAGGTATGGATATGTGCTAAGGGTTTAAAATCTTTTGGAAAATATTTTTGATATCGTCTCGTTTAACCAAATCGTATCTCTTTAAGAATCACCTTAAAGGAAACACAAGCTAGAAAACGTTACGATTGTTTTGTTGTTTTATATTTTTTTTGGTGTTGTTAACACTTTAGGAAAAGTGTTAATGACTTTTTGATATCTTAAAAAAAACTGTTTACAAAAGGTGGTATATGTGCAAGTACGGGTCTGAAAAGGTTTAAGACACGCTAAAGCCTCCCCGGCAGCGGCGCCAAAATTTGATTGGGTCTGAACCGTCAATTTTATCACACAAGCTAACCACTTGTGAATGGTCAACCGTAATAAAATTAAAACAGCTCAGAAACAATGCAATTAAGATCTGGAGAGTATAGTGTTACCTCAGGTCGTTAAGTCCCACGGAGGATTAATGGTGTTTAACACTTTCAGATGTCGAATAATCACTAAGGATAGTGATCAGTAAGGATTGTGAATGATAATTACACCTAAAGAGAAAGTTTGTAAATTACAGGGGCTTAAATGCAAATTAAAGAAAATTAAAAAGCTAAAATATATTAAATAAACGCTATCACTATTTTTAAAATGATGTTTTTCTTGATTTATAAAACAAAATAACTTAAATAAACTATTTTAACTAAAACGTAAACTTAAATTATCTAAAAACGTGACCTAAAATGAAAACGCGCGTTATATGTAAAAATTACGCGAGTGCGCAAGAAAAAACGTAAAATTTGTAAAATAAAAGTCCTACGAGTGTAAAAACAATTTTCTTACTTACTATATGACAAAAGAAAATTTTAGAAAAAAGATTTATATTTTTTTGACTTTTATATTTTTTTATTATGAATTAAATACTATTTTAAACAAATTAAATGTTTAAAAATACTAAAACTATTAAGAAAATTCTGAAACTTTTTTGTAAAATACTTTATACTAATACAAAGCTAAGAAAAATACAAAAGTTGTAAAAGCTAGTTTGAATAAGCTGAAAATAAGCTAAAGAATGCGTATAAGCTAAATGAGAAAACAAGGGGTATATATTAAATAGTGCAAAGAACTACCAGTCAAAGACCCAAGGGCAGATGGTTTGTGTGTGGTGTGGTGAGCTGGGTGGCCAGGGTTCGAATCCCAGCAATGAATTTTTTATTTTTATTTTCTTTTTGGACTTTTTCTTTTACAAACTTATTAAACACAATTTGATAAGCAAATTTTATAACTACAACTTTTTATAAAAACTACTAATAAGCTCAGTTTGAGCTTATTATTTCAACAGTGGACAAGAAATGGAAATAAGCACAAGTATTAAGCTAAATGTCTTATAAGCTACTTAATAAGCAAAAGGTTAACTGAGAACAAGCTAGATAAATGATAATAAGCTAGAATGGCAACTGAAAAAGCAAAATGATTAAGAAATAAGCACTGAATAAGCTTCAAATAAGCACAAGTTAGACTATTGCACAGGACACTTTTTTGAGTTACTAGGTACTTTTAAGCTAATATTTAAGCACTAAGATAAGCTAGGAAATGAAAAAGAACACTGCAACTAACAAGTTTATCAATTAAGCTTTCCAAAAAGCTAAAACTCTAACTGTGGTGTTCACTAGAGAACTTAATATGAGCTTATTAAAAAGCTGGTAAACACTGAATGTTTAGTGTACTGAATGGAATGGGACAAACAAAAAGCAATAAGCAGGCTAATCAAATAAGCTAGAAATTGAAAAATAAGCTTTGGAACCTTGAGACAGCTAGGTAAGCTTCTCAAAAAGCTAAGGTACACAAGCTAGTACTCACTAATGAGCTCTGAATGAGCTTGAGAAAAAGCTCAACTACACTGTGCACAGAGCATGTTTTTGAAAAAGGACTTAAAACAAGATTGAAAATAAGCAGTTTATAAGCTAGGTAGAGATAAACTAATATTTTTATAATTAAGTTAAGCAGCTATATTTTAATATCCCCAAAGATTATGAGCTAAATCTTAGTAATAAACACACACTAAAATTCTAAATTTTATTCAAAAACTGACCAAGGAAAAATTGGACTTTTTAAGTTACACTAAAACTTTGACTTTTATGAACTTATAATTGATTCTACTTATTAACTATGTTATATTAAGCTGTAATAAGAATGATTTAAGCTAGAGTACCAAGTTTTAAGCTAATATGATGGATTTCACACTATCAATCCTAACAGTTAAGTAATAAGGTGATATTAAAGATAAATTTGACTTTTTAAAAAAGTGAGGACAAGTTTTTATGCTTGCACTGAGTTCTTAGATACTAGTATAACATTTAACAACAACAAGCAATAATATAAACAACCTCTAACACCATTAACATAGAGAATCCAAACACCCCTTTATAGGACTACTATGAAGTTTTTCAAAGGATTCCAAAGATTAATCCCAAGAAACTGATTTAAGACTTTATATTATAACTTATTGAGACTATATAAGCACTAAACAATAACAATGACATCTTTAAACTAAGAAATGATAATTATGTTAATTTAACTGTTAAAATAAGATTTAGAGTAAATACAGATTCTAATGAGCAAGTAACTTGTTTTAATTCTTAATTCTACTTAGCTATAACTAATGAACATAAAGACACAGAGATTTAAGCTTATGAATGACTCAAACAGTGAAATGCCAAAATGAGTAAAAGGCTTACAAGTTGGATTCCAAGTGAAAATTGAGAACCAAGTACTGAAATCACAACCTATAGCTTCCCAAGAAGCTCTAAACCAAAGGGCAATCCATCATTAACCCTGCTCCAGCTGTGATTATCATTTCTTGTGATTTTTTATTTTTGACTGATTTTTTTGTATTTTCTTGTATTTTTGCTTTTTGCTTCTAAACTAATTTTAATGGGTTTCTAATAGCTTAAATAAGCTATATAGGAGCTTATATTAGCTTATGAGTCCTTAACAACAGCTACAAACAACATTTGATCTTAACATGAGATTTTTGAAATGAAAATTGCATAGACTTGAAAATGAAACTAAACCTTGAAATTGATGACTGCAAAAGATTCACTTATACTTAAATAACTTTAACAAAGTACTTTAAAAACTTAAATTACACTGGTATTTGAAAATTAATAAAAACGACATACATTAAACTAAAATTAAGCTAGATATTTATCACATTGCTTGCTCTCTCCTTTATATTCAAGAAAAGGGTTCCACTTGAGTCTCTGAAGAAATCCCATCATTAATCATGGCCTTTGGATCATTGCAACTCATCTCAGCCTTTGATTTGCAATTTGGCGCCAAAAATAGTCATAAGCAGGTATTCTGCATTTAATGCAATTTGGGAGATTGTGGAGGTGGAGGGGAGTTGTTAGACAAGTGTATAACAGGTGGTGGTGAGGTGGAGAGGTGGAAAAAAAAGCAAGTGGTGAGAAACCACTCTGGTTTGATTTACAGGCATGGGTGAAGGAGATAAACAGTATCTCTGGTTTTGGGCGGGTTTTGACCGTTTGACCCGTTTTTAATAATAACGCAGGGGTTCAAATGGGGGGGTCAAAGGTTTATTGACAGGGTCAAGTGGGTATAGGTCAAGGGTCAAGGGTCAAGCTCAAGGGTCAAGTGGATTTGGGCTTGTATATGGGTCAGCTGGGTTTGGTTGTGTTTGTGTTTTGGGTTGGATTAATAAAAGAGTCCGTTTGGTTTGTTTAATACACAAGGACCATTGTTGTAAATTCTGCAAACTTGAGGGACCAAAACTGAACTTTTTCCAATGTTAACACAAGGACCAAATTTGCCAATCTTTAATAGTACAAGGACCATAGTTGCATAAAATTCCATTTTTATATTTCCAAGGACTATTTATGACACTTTTTAAACTTGAGGGACCAAAGTTGTAATTTTTCAATTTTTTAAACTTTGAAGGAATTATTTTGACAACTTGTGAATCCCATGGACCTTAAATGATATTTTTCTTTATTTTGATTTACCAGGGACTGTTTTTGACAACTTTTGAAACTTGGGGGACTAAAACTGCCAATTATGCAAACTTGATACGTTTTTCATCTGATTTTGGTATTTTTGCATTTAAAACACATAAAACACTTATTTGTGATATTTTCATCATTTTGATGCATTTCTGAGTGTTTTCAGATGTTTTTGACATTCTAAATGGTACAAAAATGATGAGTATTTAGACACTCATCAGGTATAAAAGCTCCAACTCTCCAATAACATGATCCCTTTCTGCCACACGTGCCCTGATTTCTTGAGCCTTCTTCATCAACTCTGCTTCATCCACCATGACAACACTCACATCCCTTCGAAAACGAACTATCATCATATCTCTAACAAAACTATATCCTGCAACACCAGCAAGTTCTTCACAGAATGGCATAGGTGTATTCATCCTTTTTTAAGTTTTGTTTTGCATGTTTTATTTTTTTTCCCCCTTTGATTGGTATGTGTGTGTTTTAAACAGAAGGTTAGTTTAAGTTATAATATAATTAGTGTTGTGTCAGTGTACAAAACTGATGCGTCCGTTGAGTTGACAGCCACCCTACCATTTTGTCTACCACAAGAAGTAGCATTAAATGACCAACCTTTCACATACACGCCTTTTCATTTTCCCCCTTTTTTTTTATTATTACATATACCGCAGTTTACTACTATTAAGATTAAAAACGAAACCACGTCAAACAAATTGCGTGTATATATATGAAACCAGGAGGACAAATTTTTTTTTAACAAATTACAAAAAATAAATTACAAATAATAATAAAATAAAATAAGATAAAACTGGAAACGTAAGAAGTGCCGGATTTACCTTCATTTTTTATGGACACTTATTCATATTCTATGCTTACTTACTTGCAATATGTTACTTTTTATTGTTTTTTTTTTATTTTATTTTTTATTTCTTTACTTTTTTCTTGCACTTTGCAGGTTTGATTTTTTTTGGGGCATAACAATACAAGAATAAGGAACTTGGCATAAGTTTATTCCAAACATTCACACATTAAAAAATAATTGGCTAGGTATATTGTATGGTTTATTTACCCAAATGTCTATTGTATTTTATTTTTTTACCGAAATAAATTTGTCAATTTTTGTAACTAGTTGGCCAGTTTACATGAATACACGTATGACTAATAAAAAAACACTGAATGCAAATTATATCCACTCAATCCCCACCCCTTTTTGCATACATCACAACTGGACTAAAAGTACTATTGTAGTTTCCATGAGTACACTATTTAGTTGCCCAAAGTAGCATTTGCTAGCTATGCACTAGCAAAGTCGTCAAAAAAATTATTTAAAAAAAATAGCATGATGTAAATTAAATAAATCCAGTGAAACCCTAGCCCCTTGTTGCATGCATCACCACTTGGCTAAAAGTACTACAACTAAAACTAGTTGCCATGAGTACAATATTTAGTTGCCCAAAGTACCATTTGCTAGGTATGCACTAGCAAACTAGTCATAAAAAAAAAATTTAAAATAGAAAGATGTAAATTAAATCCAGTCAAACCCCAGCCCCTTGTTGCATACATCACCACTTGACTAAAAGTATTACTATTTAAACTAGTTGCCATGAGTACACAATTTAGTTGCCCAAAGTATAGTTGCCATGAGTACACAATTTAGGCGCCCAAAGTACCATTTCCTAGCTATGCACTAGCAAACTCGTCATAAAAAATATTTGAAAAAAAAATGCGAAGAAACTATAATATATATATATATATATATATATTGTGGGTTGGTACTTATTTGGTGTGATCCACTTGTCCATTGGAAACAGACAATTGCCATAACTAGTTTGTCAGAAATTTCGTGTCTATATATGATGCTATGTCACAAAAACAGTTCTAATACTATCTCTATTAGTGATACTATTATAAAAGAAAACACAAAGATGTCTGCTGGCATGGTTTTATGTGATGAATTACCAATGTTTGGTGGCTCAAAGTTGTTAAAAGATATTACGATCGCGTACTACAGAGGTGAATTGGAAGTTGCTTTACGTGACGGCATCATAGGAGGAATGCTGTTGAAATTAGGGGCCGTGTCAACCGTAAACAACAAATTATAGCGGAAGTGGAGCTTTTATGCGGTTCGGATTGTTGGTTGGCAACTATTAATCACCTGTTAAGGATGCAAAATGAGGATCTGGCTGAGAGTTCCAAACTTCTATATTCTTGGTTTAGAAAACATGACCGTGTTAAAGAGCTGAATGGTTTACTTGAAAAGTTGGAGTCAATGGAGGTTTGATGTGATTTGTATTAATTACATGGAAGCTGCTGCCTTTTGTTTATTAGGGGATCGTTGTTACATTTTGGAGTCACTTATCTCATCTTTGTATAGTCTGTGTATGTCATGTTAACCTATGGATGTGATCCCTTTTATGTTACTACTTACTAGTATTTACTGTATTTGTTTGCGTAGTTATTCAAACTGTGTTCAAGATAGTAAGTCACTTTACAAAATAAAAAAAATTACTAATAAAGTAGTAATATGAAGATGAGATTTTTTTTAGTTAAAAAAAAATCATAGTGGTAAAAACTGCTACAAGTGTTAAAAAAGTAAGTTTTTAGTACAAATTAATTTGGATTGAATTGGGGATACAAACTCAATTAAGAGTTACAACTGCTGCCGCGAAAGGAGGCTAAATGTTTTGAACAAATTCTTACGTCTGTTCATACGTAAATCCCCAACCACTGCTAACGTCGATATAACCACTGCTAACATCGTTGTACCCACTCCTAGTGTCGCAAAAACCACCGCTAGTTTCCACGCAAAAAGCAAATTTCATTGTGTTTACGTAATCATTTATATTCAAATACCAAAAAGGAGAGAAAATCTGCATGTAAAGCTTCTCGTTCCTTCCCAAGTAATATTATGTCTAAAGTGTAGTAGCCTAGGCACGTGCCTACCCACAAAACAGTTAATGAAAATTAATGATAATGCGTGCACAAATAGTAAAATCCTCGCTATAAATACACGAGGTAAATCAAGGGGAAAGTCCCAAAAAAGGAACAATTCCTTCACCTACAAAAATATTTCCACCTGCAAATCAGGCAACCGGAATATTTTAAAAAACCGAAGAGAAGTTGAAGATGTTATTCAGAAAAAGATACCGATGGTACACAGTGCAAAAAGAATACATACGGACGTCAACAACAACTCGTTGCCCACGCACGGCCGTTTCCAAAAAACCCATACATAGCCTAAACCTTTACCCAAAAAAAGCGCAAAGCTGATCTTTGGGACAACTGAAACATGTTCTAAAATGACTACTAAAAACAGTTAGTCGTTCTAAAATAATGACTAAAAACCCATCTCCGCGAATATCCACAACACACCTTCACCCAAAACCCATGTCCTTTCACGTGGTGGTAGTTTGCCAGGACCATATGCATACCAAAGGTAGGAGTCTAAACTTATTAGACTCTCATTAGCAATATGGGATCTTGAAAGTGCAGGCATTTCCTTCTTAACCTCGCCGTTGGAGAGCTGAAGAAGGAAATAAATCATGGGAATTGGGTCATAGGAGTGACTGATAATATATGTTCGGCAGATGGGTCCCGTAGGGAAGGGCGACAAAAGGAAGTTAGGGCCAACGAAGTACGTAAACAAGCCTCTTCCAATAAGAAACTTCCCTAAGAAAGTCAAACAACTGAGGATGAAAGTTATGCCTTCTTCCTCTGTTGGTGCAGCCCGGCCCCCATTCAAGTGTGCGTCTACTAATTCAGGGATATCTTGTTGGATAGACTGGGTCTATGGAAAAAATGACCAGCTTGAGGGATCTGGGATAAAATAAAACCTGCGCGGGTTGGGAAGCTACATTACCAAAAGCCCTTCCTGTACCGCGCAGATGGGCGTATTTAGACGGGAAACCCCCTGAAAGGCCCATTGAAGTTGAAAGGCCTATCTAATTACTCGGGGAATCCCATGGGTTGATCAATACGCGGGGGCCACGAGGAAGCAAGCCGCCGAAACTCCTTCAAGGAAAGGATAAAGGCAAAAGACCGACACCCGGAAAGCCAGCGGAAAAGAAGAGTGTAAGCAATACGAAAACCGTGGCAGTAAAAGTCGCGTACCACTGCTAATGTACTTGTCACTGCTACTATGATTGCGAGGGATGAATATGTAATATTCTAGAATGTCTTCGGTAGGATGTTTTGTATTAGATAAGAGAGGTGATACTCACACCACACTTTTTGATTCATGCACCACTAGTTTTGCATTACAGTATTGTACTATACAATACTGTAATGCACAACTAGTGGTGCATGAATCAAAAAATGTGGTGTGAGTATCAATTCCCATTAGATAAGTAATGTAAGTATATTTATCTTGTACAGTACTTAGTGTATTTTGTAAAGGACTCCTTATCCTATTAAAGGAGGTCCTAGGTTTGAGTTCTATATAATTTTTGGTGATATCTAAAGTCGATACACTTCAAGGTTGTAAACGCCAATACTATTAACAACATATCGAGGTGTTTAGTGAGAATAATTGTTCGTTAATTATTTTTCTTCTTAAGGAGTACTAGGTTGTGTTGGTTTAGTCACCTTCTATAGTAGATCCTTCGCTAAACTGGTATTTAAAACATATTTTTATGTTAATGGACGAAACAATTTTAAAGACCATTACTCATTCTAAAAACATCAACATCTTCACTTGGATTATTTTTTGAAGAACATCTTCACAACGGCATCAGGTTATCGGATGTGTACAGTGACATTCGTTTGAGTGGATTATTTTGAGCTTTATACGACGTTTGTAAACATAAAACAAATGCTACACTGCTTTTATGCTCGATTACTTAAATTAACTTACAACTGCTAGTTGTTTTTTACTACTGATTTTGTGGGCTGAACAGGACGTCGTTTACCACTGCTTGTAATAAACTTACAACTGCTAGTAAATTTGTACTAGTGTTGAATGTTAAACCTCTATTTTTGGAAGTGTGCATTGTCTCAAGTTGTTAGTTATTAGTAGGTTGTAGAATACGAAATGTAGTTCTAGAAGGATTCGTGGGTTTATAAAAGTATTCCGTATGGAAAACAAGTTGCCCTAAGAACAAAATTAGGTTGCCAAAATTATTTTGGGTAACAACTGCTTGTTGCCCGATTAAAAAATGGATAATGGGGTAACAGAAGAGATGAAATAGTAAATACGTTGACATACAACGTTTGATACAGACAACCAAGTACATATTACGATTACTACATGGTTGTAACTTTAATTGTTACATATTATATAACCACTTTATTAATAACATTCATCGACTACGAAAAATCTTAGCAGTCCAATGCTTCCTTCCCACACAGACAGCGTACTAAAACCACAAACCTTCATTCCCATTTAGCCTGATCCGTAACTTCACCGAACTAACCTGTTGAAAATGGCATTGATATATCATTAACCAAATCAAGTGATAATGTTTAAAAGGAACATGAATAGAATGGTAAGTTATAAATAAAGCATACTATAGGCAAAGCGGTCTGTATGATTTAAAAAAAGAAGAGATTCTTTGTATGGGGCGATGTAGAAAGATCCCGTTTCTCCTAAAATTCCCATGCTAACAAATAATTCAAGTTCTTTGTTGTACACGAATACCGAGTGACCCAAATGGTTGCCAGTGTACACTTCCACTATTGGAGCCTGATCCTTTTTAAACCCAAGCAAACGAACAGATAATAGGGTGGGGATGGCAAAGAGGCTTCTAAATGATCTTATGGCAAAACCATTCACGTCCCCTAACCATCCATAAAACAATGGCATATCGTCATCAATGATCATACCAGAAATGACTAGAGAGGTTCCAAGATCGAAAACATAGAATGGAACTGGGAGTTCATTTTTTAAAATCTGTGGAAGGTCTATAACTTTAAATTAGTTGGTTACCAAATCAAACGAAATCAACATATAAATCTTGTATGTAACACCGTCCTCATTAGTTAACTTTTCATTTTGATAGTTTCACGAGGGGGGTGGAAATTTTCAAGGCATGTCCACCTTAACGAGTTGAAAGAAAAGACAGAAACATACCAGAAACTACTTTGGAAAACAGGATAGGAGACCTTCACGATCGCCGGGTCAAGAGTGTCCGGACGGACGGAAAAACCAAAACAAATCTTTTTACATTCAATTTGATGCGTGTAAAATGGGACATGTACTGCAAGTGATTTTCGGATTGCCGGGTTCCAAATAACATACATTAGATTAGAGCCATAAACAAAACACGAAAGACCGTGAGAATTGCCAACTGCAATCATAGATGAAAGCATTAAATCTGTACGAAGTACCGTAGTGGTCAGCTGTTCATTAAAAGCTAACATAAAACCTTTGTGACCCTGATCAAATGTTAGCGTAAAAAAACACTCATCGTTAGGACGAACACCGTAATTATAGATGAAAAAACCACAATCTATACTATCCTTCCATAACTTGCAAACACTACGTAGATGGAGTATAGACTTAGGAGGTAGCCTGCGAATGATATCTAGTTGAACATCCAATGGGATATAGTCGGACATTGGGATAAAGATATGAAGTGAATAGACCAAAAGAAGAAAGAAAGATGTTGTTAAACAAATTAAGAAAGATTTGTATTGAAGAAAGAGATTGGGAAAAGAAGACATTTAAGGACATGTACCGTAATGTACTATAGGGCAACCAAATATTAAATTCTTCTAGTATATACCAAATAAATTAATAAAGTATACATAACCCATAATATATAGAAGTGGTTTGCAAAGCATAGGCTTTTTTGTATATGTGCACGGGTATTAACTAAAGAAATGCCGTTGAGTTAAAAAAATATTATAATAATCGACTAATATATAATAGAAGTAGAAATACCTACAGTATACGTTGAAAGAAAAATACTTCACATGTCAACATTAGACAATAATTATGGGTCAAACGGACATTAAGAATAGTACCTTGAAAGACCGCTATCATGTTATGTATTCAACCTTGTGCTTCCAGAAGTATTCAAGCATCCGTTCACGGTAAGCTTACGCTGTTTGAAGAGGGTCGTCTACTTCCAGAGGCTGGTTACGGAGCAATCTGTATAAAATAATGCACACCCATACTCCGTAGTCACCATACAACTCCGATTGTTTTGGTACTTTTGGACACTTGTATGTGATTTTATAATCCCTCGGTGATATGCCCTTACTATGCATACACCGAGTTTGTTAGGTACGATTTAAGCTGTATTTGTAAGTTTCTCTTGGAACCTCGCAACCACCGTTCACCTCCTGATGCTGACCCAAGAGAGTCATAAATGTAAACAACTCCAGTGCGGATATGGAGCTCACAGTATCCGGTGTTTTGCACTTTCATTAATGGGAAAATACACCTGATATATAAAACAAATGCAGGATATTATAAGTTGTTTATAACAGTAGTGGTATTTTTACGGTAAGAGTCTGCCAAAATGACCTTTGCAACATCTCGCCAAGCCACAGGGTATGTTGTGCCATCTGAAAAACTGGTAGGCATGTTGCCACCTAGGATTTGATTACAAAAGTACACCCCCAAAGCCCAATCTGCATTAGCTGGTCTAAACAACCACATCAATTCAACCCATGCATCCAAGTGCTTTGCGGACGGATAAAGTAAATCAAAGCTGTAAACATTGGTTTCATAAGTAAAAAACAAAATAATAAACAAGTGCGAGACCAGCTAGGCATCACTTTACTCACTAACTCACTAAGCCACCCGGGTGCGTCTTCAACACATGCCAAGGCTACCCAAAAATTCCTATAAGCAATAACAGCACCGGAGCCCCAAGGAAACCTATAAAGTAATGGTTCTTTAAGCTTCAAATACTTGCGAAGGTAATCAGGAACATTAACCTTCTTCTTGTTGCATTTCGGGTGTCGTAAAAGTTCCTAAAAAATAAAATATATTCAATAACATACACAAAATGATAATGATGTTATTGGATTAACAAACGGAACCTACCTCTACAAACGGTTCAATTGTGGGTGAATAGAATCGACTAAGTGGACACGTTATGGGGTTTCCGGATGTTTCCTGAAAACAAAGTTGAAAGATAAGCAGAAAAAAATAAAAAAAAGATTCGTTTCAGTTACAATTTAATAAGCTGATGTACATCGAAACGCGGCGGGATAATAGCCTCGTTAATGACACCCTGCGATCTTGTAACACGGCGGCAAGGAGTAGCGGATGTTTTTGATACCCCATTTTCCGAATTGACGGACCCAAACAACGTCGCGTAAGTTTGTACGGTGCGCCTTCTTTTACTGAGGTTGTCGTTCAATTTTAGTCTCTTTCTTTTGTTTTAATTCATATCGGAGAAAAGATCTTCCAACAGAGGTTTGTCATTAGGACCTACCACATTTGCAAATGACACTTTCTTCGATTTAACCTGAGATTGAGGGGCTTCAGCGTCTTTCCTTGTTGGTGTATCTTCTAGGCTAACCACAACAACATCATTGTTCTTTGGATTCAAGGGCAACTAACAAATTTTTGTCAACCTCTTTCTTTTGTTGATCATCACAATCCATTAAATCTAAAGACGGAAGACACAATTTTGTATCGACGCTTATGTTGACATTATGTTGGGAGGAAACAGGAGTGTCATTTTGGCCAACCACATTTACATATGGTAGGTTGTTGTCTTTAAACTGACATTTGAGAATATAGTATGTTACAAAACAGCACATTAAACTATTTTATTTATCGGCGATGTTTTACAAAACAACACAATAATAATGTAGATACCTCATGAGCTTTATTGGTGGGTGTTCCTACTTCAATCGCACACAATCAATATTAATAACGGGTTCTGGTTGGCAAGCCAATTGTTTCTGAACCACATCTTGCTGTTCGTTATCACAATCCATTGCATCTACAGAATTATCACCCAAATCTTTTTCATCGTTTATGTAAGACGACCAGTCATTACCACAATCCGGTTCCTGCTGAATTTTAAATATATATACATAAGTAGGGACGTATGCTTTAGCCGATATTTAAACTGTAACTGAAATATAACGTACAATAATGGGGTCACCGGGTATTTTATTTTCCTCTTTAGGTGCAACTGGTGGAAGTTGAGTACTAATTTCACCTCCATATTCCATAACAGGACATTTTTGGGTGATGGCACAAGCTTCAACAAGCATACCAAGGTTACATGGTTGCATTTCTTTAAGCCCATCATCATTGTCAATGTCCGTTGCATGGTCCACATGGACAACCTTATCCCCGTTAGGGCCAACAATATGAGACGACGTGGCCTGTATCAACCAATGTTTGACATAAGTGTGGACACAAACGATTATTTGAGTTTGGTATAAACATTGGAGGTAAACAATTTTAAGTAAACACAAACCTTCGGATCATCTAGAGTAACGTCAGGGTCGTTTGTGGTGGCACAACTTTTAGTATGTTCAGGATCAACAACATCATAATTATTAAGACCCAATAGTTGCTGTACTCTTAAAAGTCTGCTTTTGACACTCATAAACACATCAAGTACAAAAGGTGTGTTTCTGACCGAATTAATGCCGTTTTCTATCATCAAAACTTTTTTTTTCCAAATCCAGTAACTCACGAAAAAGACCCCCTGTCGAATGAGTAGTTCCAGTTTGTGCAACATTTAAATTGAAATCGTCCATGCACAAGTTTAAATTGAAATCGTCCGCGAATTCATTTGAATGCTCTACAGTCTTGTAACCATCGGCTGTGTCTGGAACAGACAAACCATCTATAAATTGGGCGCTGGCAATACACCACGGTTGCTTCATTTCAGCTTGTGTTGTAGAAAGTTCAGCAATGGGAGTTGAATCCTAACAACAACATAAATAATTAAAAAAAAAAGAAAACAAAAAATTGAAATTACTCAAATACTGTGAACAAATTCAGGTACAAGTTAGTGGGGTCAGCAATGTAAGAGTGTGTGATGCATACCGGTCCAAAGAGGTTACAACAGTCAGTTTCGAAACTTTGAAAGTCATGACCAAGCAAGACCACGTGGAATGATCTTATTGTCTTTCACCCACCAACGTGAGCTTTTAGGATAAGTCTCCAAAATCCAAATCTGTAATAGCCACAACTGTTATCTTTAAAACGTGTACTTATGCAGCTATCGTTTTTGAAAATGTTTCAAGGTTTACCAAAGTAAAGGTCACCTGTTTAGGATGAAACAAGACCTTTATGGTTACAATTTAAAAAATAAATCACAAACTAAAATGTGTTATAACATTTTTGTTATCTAAATTACGGGTAACTTTTATATTAGGCACTTGTATACAGAACAAAACACCATGATTTCATAACAATAAAACAACAACATTAATTTTAGGTACTTTTGAAATGAATAAGTAATAGCACAACAAAATAGAATCAAAAGCAAACTACAGAGAATTCAAACCTTGAAAGCCCAAGCGAACCCGTATAGATTGTATGTGGCACTGAACTTTGGGTTTTTTTTTCAATTTTAACAGATGATCTTTTCTGTGAATATGAACAATATTGATAGTCCTTTGATAAAATTTATGCCACATATATTCACCCCAAGGAAATACATTCCAGGCCTCAAAATCATCAACCAAGGACAATAAGTGATTATGGATGCAATTCCTGTCTTGTTTTCCCATAAACACCAGCTTTGCAGCTACCAGCAGACACACCCTAACAGCATCCTCATCAGAAAGAGATAACCACCTTTTCCCATCCTTTTTTCCGTCATTAACAAGTTCCAAAAGATCAATTGCATGTACATTTGTTATACCATTACTCTTTTTTTCAGGAAATACACGATCGAAAAATGCGCTAGATGGTTTAATAGGTTTTGAAACTTTGCCAAATCAAAACCCTGTTATAAGACAAAATTCTTTCCGGCCAAACCTTAACTAATGATCATTAATTTGGAATTTTAGTGGAGGGGAATCGGAGATGTTAGAAACATATACCTGGTGTTGCAAAACATAATGCATCAGAAGGCAGTCATTCTCGCACGACTTTATATCCAACCATGGACCAAATCTTGTTTGCTCGAACAACCTTTCCCGGTTTTCATTCTTTGACAAACAGAGTTTAATATCTGGCAACAACTTCAATGTAGAACGAACTGCTATTTTACAATTGTACAACTTTAATTTTGTCATATGGAATTATAGAGTAAAATTAATTAGGGTTTAGAGGGTTTTGTGAATAAGATGTGGTTTGTGAGTTTGTGCGCGTGATGTAGGAGAAGGCGTTTAATTGTAGGAGCTGTTACAAATTGTACAAGAAGATGTTTGATTGTGTGTGTACGCGCGTGATGTTGTGTGCGTTATTATTATTAGTTTTATAATACAACCAGTGTAAAATGACCATATTATCCTCGTGTATAAATACAAGTTGCCCAATATTATATAGTTGCCCGAAAATACTATTTGGTTGCCCAAAAAACAATACCTTACAATACATCACATATAATCTCAAA
Organism: Chrysanthemum makinoi; assembly: GCA_910596185.1. Taxonomy (NCBI): domain Eukaryota; kingdom Viridiplantae; phylum Streptophyta; class Magnoliopsida; order Asterales; family Asteraceae; genus Chrysanthemum; species Chrysanthemum makinoi. The sequence goes on along the minus strand of OU343220.1, from coordinate 245,010,356 downwards.
ATACGTACTTCGGTCATACCCTTGTCGGACACATGGCACCCCATGGTTGGATACCAGGAAATCGCTGGGCAACTGGTCCATTTTCATTCGGCAAAAGTGCGTGGTCCGAAAAGTGATAAGCCTCAGGGCGCGCGATCTATTTGACTCATTTTTCCATTTAGTTATGTCAAAAACTATTGTCTACACTGACCATTCTGCTTTGAAGTACTTATTTAATAAGCAGGATGCCAAACCAAGGTTGATAAGATGGGTACTGCTGCTGCAAGAATTTAAAATTGAAATCAAGGATAAGAAAAGAGTAGAAAACTTAGCAGCTGATCACCTTTCACGATTAGAAAACCCTGAGCTCGAAGAACTTGACCCAGAAACTAGCCGGGACTCCTTCCCCGACGAACACCTCATGGCAGTTAGAATTAAAGATTCCAGTGTCGAACCATGGTACGCAGATTTCGCTAATTACCTAGCAACCAAAGTGTTACCTAGCAACAAAAGCTACGACCAAAAGAAAAAGTTCTTCTCGGATCTTAAGTATTACTTCTGGGATGATCCGTTCCTTTTAAATCATGCGATGGTATTATTCGGAGATGCGTATTTGGGGAAGAGCAAAGACAAATTCTGGAACATTGCCACGACGGACCTGCAGGAGGACACTATGGAGCCGACAATAGTGCTCGAAAAGTTTATGAGGCCGGATTCTTTTGGCCAAATATTTTCAAAGACGCCGCAAGGCATGTTAGGGATTGTGACGCTTGTCAGAGGGCAGGGAACATCTCTTCTCGAAATCAGATGCCACTCAACAATATTATGGTATGTGAGGTTTTTGATGTTTGGGGTATCAATTTTATGGGACCTTTCACTCCATCGAAAAATAAAAGTTATATCCTTGTAGCTGTCGATTACGTTTCGAAATGGGTTGAAGGAGAGGCCCTACAGACTTGTGACGCTAGGAGTGTCATTCGCTTTTTGAAAAGATTATTCTCCAGGTTTGGGATCCCTAAGACTATCATTAGTGATCGAGGGACGCACTTTTGTAATGCTATTATGGAGAAAGTTCTGAATAGATACGGGGTACTCCACCGAATTTCTACACCTTATCACCCACAAACCAATGGGCAAACTGAAAACACCAACAGGGCACTCAAACGGATTTTGGAGAAATCCGTCGATAACAGAAAAGATTGGTCTGACAAACTCGATGAGGCATTATGGGCATTCAGAACGGCCTTCAAAACTCATATTGGAAGCACCCCTTTTAAGATTGTTTACAGAAAAGCATGTCATCTTCCCGTTGAATTGGAACATAAAGCATATTGGGCTCTCAAAAATGCCAACTTGGAGGCTGATATAATCAAGGAGCACAGATTTTCCCAAATAAACCATTTAGCTGAATTACGAGACGAAGCATATGATCATGCCAGGGCATACAAAGACAGGACCAAAAGATGGCACGATAAGCGAATCAAGGAGAAAAAATTCGAGGTAGGATAGGAAGTTCTCATTTTTAACTCAAGACTCAAATTATTCCCTGGAAAAATGAGATCTCGTTGGGTTGGCCCATACACAGTAAGTAAGGTATTCCCTTATGGGACTATTGAAGTTCATAACAAGGAAAGAGTATATTTTAAGGTAAACGGACACCGCACAAAGATTTATTACGGGCAGGATGTTAGCAAGCTATCTGGTGATGAATTCTTCGCACCGGTTGTCACACCCCCAATTTACCTGTTTTTGCAGCGGAATGGAATTCCTGGGGGATTGACTGTCATAGCACCACATCACAGTTATATTGAACGACCTAAAGTGTCGTTTTAAAACACATCGTTGGATATTTAACAAAAGCGTTTAGAGTTACAACATGGTCCCAAAAGGTTTAGAAAGTTTGCGGAAATACAAATATATTACAATTCCAAACGATGTTTTGAAATAAAGTGCCATAATGTACAAATATGTAAGTCGGCGCCGCGACTCAAAATGTAGGTCCCTAAACCATGTCATGATGATAATGCCTCAGTTACCGGAAAATACATTGCTAAAACGGTCAACAATAATGTTGGTGAGAAATCATAGGTTTATGTAAATGTTTTATACGACTACACAAGTATAGATCGTGCATGACCCTCAAGTCACGTAAAAATGTTACAATTGCAATAAGCCCATGACTCCGAAACTAGACTGTTCATAATGTATGCCCCTGCAGAGTGTTTGCCAGACAACTCCGTAATGTTATCAAATGAAATGCATCCGTATGACAAGTTGGGATTCACCAACTCGGATGGAGGCGTCACCCTCGATAGATCTATCCAATCATCCTCGCTTCAAAGATTAACGGTTCATGTTCATGTAATGGGGACTTTCAATTGGCAAATGCGGTAACTTAAGCAATGTAATTGAATTTAATGTACTTGGTATCGTAATAAAAATGTTGTGCAATGTATTCTCCCCCGTAGGTTTGAAAATAATTAAAAGCATGTAAAACGGGGCTATGAAAACTCACTTGATAAACTGGTATGATGACAAGAGTGAGTACACCGAGGTATAATGTGATGCTTTAACCGGGACCTATTACGAATGATATGATATGTCATGAGTTGCAATGTAATGTTATGCATGCATTTCGTATGTTATTTATACCATTTGCGAGTTTTGAAAATATTACTTATCGTCGAAAAATACTCGTTTGACGTCTTGACCCTTCAAAAATGACTTTTCAAGTTTTTACGTCAAAATGTCATCCTACAATGGTTTTATAATAATTTATGGTGAAATTTCCACTTTTCGACGCAAAACAATGTCGTCGGAATTTTCATGAAATTAACAAAAATGGCTTTGGAAAACTAGTCGTAAAACGGTGTACGTCGATCGTTAGAGAACGAACTCGACGGTTTTGGAAAGTTTGTATCGATATCTAGAAGTTTCAGTTCAGGAGTTTTTCGTCCAAAAGGTCTCGATCATAAAGATATCAAGGGTTAAAGATAGTGATTTTGTTGAATTGTTGTGCAGAAAATGAGTTTCGGCCAAGTTTGAACATCCGTAATTAATTTACTATAACTCCGCTTTACAAACAGCTTGTTGTTTTGAAAAATATGGCCGGTGAACTTGATTTTACTAGAAGACATTTCGTTCCAAAAAGTTTCACAACCTCGTTAAAAACTGCCGCAAACATGGTCGTTCAGACTAATGTAACACTTGTATCGTAAAAATAATATAGATTTTCAGAAAATAATAGTTACGGCAACTTTATGAAAACGTGCATATCTTTGTCGTTTCAAATCCGTTTTCAACGTATAATATGTCCTTAGCTTCAGATCGAAGTAAACTAATATATTTTTGACAAGTCGAAATAATTTATGAAGCTTAAGGCTCGTTTTGACGCGAACAATGTAAAAACAGCATGCTGAAATTTCAGAAAACTATAAATTTTCGTCGTCAAACTTGTAAAATCCATAACTTTCTCGTTATAAGTCCGTTTTATTCCGTTCAAGCGGCCACGGATTCGTTTTAAAGTATATTTTCTAAATATCAAGGCCAAAGTTTCGTACCAACTGTCGGATTTTCCAGAAAAATGAAACAAGGACAGAACCTATTTATATACGTATTGAAAATAGTTTTTCTCGGACAAAACCTATTCTAATCCCTTCAAATCAACTCCAAAGCTAATCTAATCCTACCATACACCTTCTTAGGGTGTCATGGGTTCCTAGACATCATCAAGACCAACCAATACCAAGGGGATAATTATAGGATGACTAAATATATATATATACTCTAAAATCAAGTAAAAATGGTATAAATCACATATGTCTTGCATGTTGCTCCAAAAATGAAAAGATGAATATGAAATGATAAGGAAACATGAAAATGAAAGAAATATGCTTACAAATGAATATGATGAGGTGCTAGTAACAAGGATAATCCTAAATACTCTTGGTTTTTATTTCAAAACCAAATAAAGAGTATAAACTAGATTGATATAACACTTGAATTTGAAAATCTTTGATCCCTTGTGAGCTCTTTGTGTGACCGGTTGATGAAGGAGACCCAAAAGAAGAGAGAAAATTTTAACTATCACTTGGATAAGTATGTAAGAATGAATGAAAAATGTACTAAGTGAAGACTTATATGTTGAGTGAATTTCAAAGCAATCAAGAAAAACCATACCTCCATTAATTGTCACCTCCCCCTTGGTCGGCCAAGGGGGGAGGAACTTAGATATTTTACTTTTTTTTTTTTATAAAAATGTATATAATTTGTATAATTGTGTAATATTTATGTAATTTGTAAGAAAAGGTAAGTAAAGTGTAGATAATTGTAACTTTTTGGAACAAGTAAGTTTTTTGATAGGTCAAAATAGATTGTAATGAGGTAATAAAAATTGTAAAAATACTTTCCTTGTGAAATTTGAGTGATAAAATAATTATCATATAATTTTTAAGAAAAACGACGTAATAATTTAACTTTAACGATTTATGTACCAAATAAATTTAAAACACTGGGAAAACTAAAAATATAGTTTTTATGAACTAAATGTAAGTTTAAAAATACATCGGGATCATTTTTGAAAGTAACGGGTTAAATGTTAAAATAATAACTCACGCGATAACGATTATTAAATATAAAAAAATTACGCGTATAAAGTGAAATGAAATGTCATGAATGAATTATCGTGATGCAAACAATGTCAATGAAATGTAGACTAATCTTAGTCCATATGGAATGTACGTGATGTTATGATCATGAATTCGCCGCTAAACCTTCAAGGTTACGCGAATTTGAAACAAGTAAACCAAGTTTACTATAATTGTTGAAATTGTGAGGCATAAAATGTGTCGAGAAATGACCTGAAAGTACGGGTTGTCACATTCGCCCATCCAAAAAGGAATTCAGTCCCTGAATTCAATCGTTGTTAGGTCTAACGGTGTCGGTGAAAAGATGAGGATACTTGCGTCGCATCTGGTCTTCCCGTTCCCAAGTAAACTCAGGACCTCTTCGAGAATTCCAACGAACCTTCACGATAGGAATACGACTCTGTTTCAACTGCTTGACCTCGCGGTCCATAATTTCTACAGGTTCCTCCACAAAATTAAGTTTATCGTCAAGCTAAACTTCGTCCAATGGAATAACGAGTGATTCGTCCGAAAGACACTTCTTCAGGTTTGAAACGTGAAACGTGTTGTGCACATGACTGAGTTCTGACGGAAGATCAAGTCGATAAGCTACCGGACCAACTCTGCTCAAAATCTTGAATGGTCCAATGTACCTCGGGTTCAATTTCCCACGCTTTCCAAATCGTACCACGCCCTTCCAAGGCGATACTTTCAACATAACCTTGTCGCCCACTTGAAATTCCAAATCCTTGCGCCTAACATCCGCATAACTTTTCTGTCGACTCCTGGCAGTTCTGAGTCTATCACGAATTTGAACTATCTTTTGGTTGTTTCCGTACCATTTCTGGCCCAGTAAGTTGTGCGTCTCCTACCTCGGCCCAACAAACAGGTGATCGGCACTTTCGACCATAGAGTGCCTCGAATGGTGCCATCTTTATCCTGGTGTGATAACTATTGTTGTACGAGAATTCTATCAATGGCAAATGGTTAGCCCAACCATTTCCAAAATCAATTACACATGCTCTCAGCATATCTTCTAGCGTTTGAATGGTCCTTTCACTTTGACCGTCGGTTTGTGGGTGATATGCTGTGCTCATCTCTAATCTGGTTCCGAATGAATCTTGTAATGAATTCCAAAAGTTTGAAGTGAATCGACTATCTCTGTCGGAAATGATAGAAATTGGTGCGCCGTGCCTCGAGACTATTTCCTTGACATAAAGTCTAGTGAGTTGCTCCATAGAATAAGTCTCTCTAATTGGTATGAAATGGGCTGACTTGGTAAGGCGATCAACGATTACCCAAATAGCGTCGTAACCTCCCGATGTCTTAGGAAGTTTCGTAACAAAGTCCATAGTAATGCGTTCCCATTTCCATTGAGGAATTTCTGGTTGTTGGAGTAAACCTGAAGGCTTCTGATATTCGACTTTTACCTTAGAGCAGGTAAGGCATTTGCTAACGTACGTGGCAATTTCCGCTTTCATATTCGGCCACCAATAAAGTTTCTTAAGATCTTGATACATCTTATCCGATCCTGGATGAATAGAATACTTTGACTTATGCGACTCATGCATAATCAATTCTCGTATTCCGCCATATAATGGAACCCACATTCTATCCTTGAAACATAATACTCCATCTGCTCTCTTTGCAAAACCATTTGCGCTTTCGGGCATACCATAAAGCTTTTCACTTGGTCGGTTTTCTTCCTTAAGTGCTTCGATCTGTGCTTCATGGATTTTCGATGGTAAAGGAGAAATAATCGTCATTCCCAATGATCGAACTCTTAAAGGTTTAGGCCTCTCTTTCCGACTAAGAGCATCACCACAACATTGGCTTTTCTCGGGTGATACTTGATTTCACAATCATAGTCGCTGAGTAACTCCAACCAACGACGTTGCCTCATATTAAGCTCCTTTTGATCAAGAATATATTGCAAACTTTTGTGGTCCGTAAACACTGTGCACTTTGTACCGTAGAGGTAGTGTCTCCAAATCTTGAGCGCGAAAACTACGGCTCCTAACTCGAGATCATGAGTGGTGTAATTCTTCTCATGAGTCTTAAGTTGTCGAGAAGCATACGCTATCACCTTCTCGTTTTGCATTAAAACAGCCCCAAGTCCTTTATGCGGCGTCGCAATATACAACAAAATTCTCAATTCCTTCGGGTAGTGCTAAAATTGGCGCACTGCAAAGCTTTTGCTTCAACAACTGAAAAGCAACTTCTTGTTTCTTTCCCCATTCGTACTTCTTGTTTTTCTGTGTCAACTTGGTCAAAGGTCTAGCTATCTTCGAAAAACCTTCGATGAACCTTCGGTAATACCCGGCTAGTCCTAGAAATTGTCGGATTTCCGTAGGATTCGTTGGAGTAGCCCAATCTTTCACGGCTTCAATCTTTGCGGGATCAACTTGTAGTCCATGACTATCAATGACATGACCAAGAAATCGCACTTTGCGATTCCAAAAATCACACTTTGAAAATTTGGCATACAACTTCTCATTCTTGAGTAGCCTTAAAATCGTCCTTAAATGCTCTTCGTGCTCTTCTTTGCTCTTGGAGTAGATCAATATGTCGTCGATGAACACAATAACAAACTTGTCCAAATACGGTTTACAAACTCTATTCATGAGATCCATGAATACCGCAGGTGCATTAGTCAATCCAAACGGCATCACCTGAAACTCGTAATGACCGTAACGTGTTCTAAACGCTGTTTTTGGAATATCCTCTTCCCGAACTCGAAGTTGATGATAACCCGACCGGAGATCAATCTTGGAATAGATACTAGAACCTTGCAACTGATCGAACAAGTCATCAATTCTGGGAGTGGGTAACGATTCTTCACCGTTAACTTGTTCAATTCTCTATAATCTATGCACATCCTGAAGGATCCATCCTTCTTCTTCACAAACAAGACCGGCGCTCCCCAAGGCGAGGAACTCGGCCTAATGAATCCTTTGTCTAGAAGTTCCTGCAATTGATTAGACAATTCTTGCATTTCGGATGGTGCTAGACGGTACGGTGCTCGCGCAATCGGTGCAGCTCCGGGCACTAAGTCAATATGAAATTCTACTTGACGTGCCGGTGGAAGTCCCGGTAAATCCTCGGGAAAAACTTCAGAAAATTCACGGACAATAGGTACATCTTCAAGTCGCTTCTCCTCTGACTTCTTCTTGGTTACATGGGCTAAGAAAGCATGACAACCTTTCTTAATGTACTTCTCGGTTTTGATGCTCGATATGATACTAATTTTAGTTCCACCTCGTTCCCCACGAATAATCAAAGTCTCTCCGTTATAAGGAAGATGAACAACTTTCTCATCACAAATGATCTTTGCATGATGTTTAGATAACCAGTCCATGCCGATGACGACGTCAAAGCTACCAAGTTCTACGGGCATGAGGTCTATGTTGAAGGGATGATTAAGAAAATTGAATGTGCAACCGCGGACAATGGTGTTTGTGCTAACTAAATTACCATTAGCTAATTCGACAATGTATGATGTATCTAAGGTGGTTGGCTTAATGTTGAGCAAAGGTGCAAATGCATTGGACACAAAACTTTTATCGGCACCCGAATCAAATAAAACTGAAGCGTAACGATTATTGAGAAGAAACGTACCCGTTATGACATTCGGGTCCTCCCTATCTTCTCCGCCTCCAATGACGTAAACCCTTCCTGGTGCCAAACCTCCTCGATTCGTATTTCCTTGATTCCTTCCCTTCTTACATTCATACTTGTAGTGTCCACGTTCCCCGCAACCAAAACATGTAACTTGTTGTTTCTGATTTTCCCCCATAGTTGGCAACCTGCAATCCCCAGTTCGGTGACCAACTTTCTTGCAGTTCTCACATGGATCAGGACATCGACCCGGATTGTGATGACTTGAACACTTATTACATTTCGGCAAAACCCCCGAATACCCTTTTCCTTCCTTTTGACCCGCAGCATAAACCTTAGCAACTTCTTGCCTTTTGGGTGGTTGTTGAGTAGTATTTCTACCCCTTGTGTTGTCCCACTTGCGTTTGTTGTTGTTGCTATTGTTGTTGTTGTAGTTGCCTCTGTTGTTGTTGAAATTGTAGCGGTTGTTGGGGTTGTTGTTTCGGTTGGTAGTGGTGTACTTACCTCTCTTCACCACTTGTGCCATCAACTTCTGAGTCACTCGAATAGCTTCCTCAATTGTTTGTGGATCAAACGAAGTCACATCTCCTTGTATAACCTCGGGAAGTCCCCCGATAAAAGCCTCTAGCAACTTCTCGTTATCCGGTACCATCGACGGGCATAACGCGGCCAATTCCTGGAATCTCCGAATGTAAGTGTCGATATCATACCCAATGGTTACCAATTCATAGAACTCCGTCTCCAACTTTTTCACTTCCGTTCGAGGACAAAACTTCTTAGTCACCAAACCCTTGAATTCCTCCCAAGTAAGCTTGAAAGCATTTTCCATTCCAATCGGTTGAGCATATGAATTCCACCAAGACAATGCTCCATCGAGTAATGTGCTCGTAGCAAATTTAACCTTACTATCATCCGGACAGTTACAAAGCAAAAACACCGATTCCAACTTCTCAAACCATCGAACCATGGCTGTGGCACCCTCAGTACCTCTAAACTTAGTGGGTTCACCACTCTTGAAATCCTTGTACGAACATTTCTTAACCCCAGATCCTCCGGCATTACCAGTAGCAGTAGCTAGCCTAGCGGCTTCAGCAGCAGCCTCCAGCAGCAGCAGCCACTATTTCCCTTTCGACTCTTAGAGCATTAGCAATGCTATCATTCACCAACTTTTGAATTGCTGCTTGGGTCATTTCCGTGTAGCTTTCTTAGGCGCAATAACTCTTCAAAATCACAAGATGAAACAATCATGAGAACTCGTAAGTAGAAACAACCATCATACAAATATATCCACAACCACATCATGCATAAAGTAAATGGAATCACAACGGAACAATAACGAAATATCACAAATATAATCACAACACATGTGGATAATATACATGAAAATTTCGGCCTACATGGACCGATATCATAGATAATAACAACCATTCCTACATAGTAGAGTCAATACTTGATACATTTGTTTGTACAACAACCAAAATACAACAAGTTCTTTAAACTACGTCACACACCTCGTGACTAGGATAATAATGGTCAAAACTATACATGAAAAAAGTCTACATAAGGCACCTCATGGTGCTCCGCCGCCCTATCCGAAGATCGCGAACCTGAGTAGTCAAACTAGCCACCAAACTCCTCAACTCTCCAATCGACCACGCAAAGAAGCAATACTATCCCTGTCCTCTAACTGCCTATTCTGAATACTCTGATGTGACAAATCAATAGAAACCCTGCCTAACACTAGGCCCTCGACCTCCTCCGCAATGGTCTCAACCCTGTCTACCGACAGTTCCTCCAACTGTCGCGACAACCTATCTATCTGAATCTGCTGACTATCAATACGGGCTCCTAACGCCTCGGTAGAAGGCTGTCGAGCAGCTGCAGCCTTAGAGCTCTCGCCTAACTCGAACCTAACAGGTGGCTCGGGCTCAGTAGATGGTGGTGTAGGGATATCAAAACGAGCACGCTTTTTGGGCGGCAAGTCTGATGCAGGCAAAGGATCTCTAAGAAAATACGATGAGGATGGTGATGATGGTGGTGCTAGTAGTGGTGATGGTGGGTGTATCGGATCATGAGCTGGGCTAACGTGAGGAGTGGGTGCAACCTCGCCCTCCTCAAAGGGTTCGGTCTCCGTGTCAGTCAATATAGGTGGAAAGGCTGGAGTAGAGCCAATGGAAGACACGATCTCAGTGGAGTGTGATGAAACATCATCCATGATGGGGTTAGCTGGGACATCATCCGAGCTAGAGTCCGATGATATGGTGATGGGATGTGAATCTGAAGACATGTCTGTGACAACCGATGTGAAATAAAAGTAAATAATCTCGAATAAAGTGTAAGTGAATCCGCATGAAAAGTGAATATGCACTATGATGAAATGATGAGATGCTATGATAATGTAGCTATAGTCTAGGGTCAATGATGCAACCTAGTTCTCTATAACTGTAGCTCTGGTACCAATCTGTCACACCCCAATTTACCTGTTTTGCAGCGGAATGGAATTCCTGGGGATTGACTGTCATAGCACCACATCACAGTTATATTGAACGACCTAAAGTGTCGTTTTAAAACACATCGTTGGATATTTAACAAAAGCGTTTAGAGTTACAACATGGTCCCAAAAGGTTTAGAAAGTTTGCGGAAATACAAATATATTACAATTCCAAAAGATGTTTTGAAATAAAGTGCCATAATGTACAAATATGTAAGTCGACGCCGCGACTCAAAATGTAGGTCCCTAAACCATGTCATGATGATAATGCCTCAGTTACCTGAAAATACATTGCTAAAACGGTCAACAATAATGTTGGTGAGAAATCATAGGTTTATGTAAATGTTTTATACGACTACACAAGTATAGATCAGGCATGACCCTCAAGTCACGTAAAAATGTTACAATTGCAATAAGCCCATGACCCCGAAACTAGACTGTTCATAATGTATGCCCCTGCAGAGTGTTTGCCAGACAACTCCGTAATGTTATCAAATGAAATGCATCCGTATGACAAGTTGGGATTCACCAACTCGGATGGAGGCGTCACCCTCGATAGATCTATCCACTCATCCTCGCTTCAAAGATTAACGGTTCATGTTCATGTAATGGGGACTTTCAATTGGCAAATGCGGTAACTTAAGCAATGTAATTGAATTTAATGTACTTGGTATCGTAATAAAAATGTTGTGCAATGTATTCTCCCCCGTAGGTTTGAAAATAATTAAAAGCATGTAAAACGGGGCTATGAAAACTCACTTGATAAACTGGTATGATGACAAGAGTGAGTACACCGAGGTATAATGTGATGCTTTAACCGGGACCTATTACGAATGATATGATATGTCATGAGTTGCAATGTAATGTTATGCATGCATTTCGTATGTTATTTATACCATTTGCGAGTTTTGAAAATATTACTTATCGTCGAAAAATACTCGTTTGACGTCTTGACCCTTCAAAATGACTTTTCAAGTTTTTACGTCAAAATGTCATCCTACAATGGTTTTATAATAATTTATGGTGAAATTTCCACTTTTCGCCGCAAAACAATGTCGTCGGAATTTTCATGAAATTAACAAAAATGGCTTTGGAAAACTAGTCGTAAAACGGTGTACGTCGATCGTTAGAGAACGAACTCGACGGTTTTGGAAAGTTTGTATCGATATCTAGAAGTTTCAGTTCAGGAGTTTTTCGTCCAAAAGGTCTCGATCATAAAGATATCAAGGGTTAAAGATAGTGATTTTGTTGAATTGTTGTGCAGAAAATGAGTTTCGGCCAAGTTTGAACATCCGTAATTAATTTACTATAACTCCGCTTTACAAACAGCTTGTTGTTTTGAAAAATATGGCCGGTGAACTTGATTTTACTAGAAGACATTTCGTTCCAAAAAGTTTCACAACCTCGTTAAAAACTGCCGCAAACATGGTCGTTCTGACTAATGTAACACTTGTATCGTAAAAATAATATAGATTTTCAGAAAATAATAGTTACGGCAACTTTATGAAAACGTGCATATCTTTGTCGTTTCAAATCCGTTTTCTACGTATAATATGTCCTTAGCTTCGTATCGAAGTAAACTAATATATTTTTGATAAGTCGAAATAATTTGTGAAGCTTAAGGCTCGTTTTTGACGCGAACAATGTAAAAACAGCATGCTGAAATTTCAGAAAACTATAAATTTTCGTCGTCAAACTTGTAAAATCCATAACTTTCTCGTTATAAGTCCGTTTTATTCCGTTCAAGCGGCCACGGATTCGTTTTAAAGTATATTTTCTAAATATCAAGGCCAAAGTTTCGTACCAACTGTCGGATTTTCCAGAAAAATGAAACAAGGACAGAACCTATTTATATACGTATTGAAAATAGTTTTTCTCGGACAAAACCTATTCTAATCCCTTCAAATCAACTCCAAAGCTAATCTAATCCTACCATACACCTTCTTAGGGTGTCATGGGTTCCTAGACATCATCAAGACCAACCAATACCAAGGGGATAATTATAGGATGACTATATATATATATATACTCTAAAATCAAGTAAAAATGGTATAAATCACATATGTCTTGCATGTTGCTCCAAAAATGAAAAGATGAATATGAAATGATAAGGAAACATGAAAATGAAAGAAATATGCTTACAAATGAATATGATGAGGTGCTAGTAACAAGGATAATCCTAAATACTCTTGGTTTTTATTTCAAAACCAAATAAAGAGTATAAACTAGATTGATATAACACTTGAATTTGAAAATCTTTGATCCCTTGTGAGCTCTTTGTGTGACCGGTTGATGAAGGAGACCCAAAAGAAGAGAGAAAATTTTAACTATCACTTGGATAAGTATGTAAGAATGAATGAAAAATGTACTAAGTGAAGACTTATATGTTGAGTGAATTTCAAAGCAATCAAGAAAAACCATACCTCCATTAATTGTCACCTCCCCCTTGGTCGGCCAAGGGGGGAGGAACTTAGATATTTTACTTTTTTTTTTTTATAAAAATGTATATAATTTGTATAATTGTGTAATATTTATGTAATTTGTAAGAAAAGGTAAGTAAAGTGTAGATAATTGTAACTTTTTGGTACAAGTAAGTTTTTTGATAGGTCAAAATAGATTGTAATGAGGTAATAAAAATTGTAAAAATACTTTCCTTGTGAAATTTGAGTGATAAAATAATTATCATATAATTTTTAAGAAAAACGACGTAATAATTTAACTTTAACGATTTATGTACCAAATAAATTTAAAACACTGGGAAAACTAAAAATATAGTTTTTATGAACTAAATGTAAGTTTAAAAATACATCGGGATCATTTTTGAAAGTAACGGGTTAAATGTTAAAATAATAACTCACGCGATAACGATTATTAAATATAAAAAAATTACGCGTATAAAGTGAAATGAAATGTCATGAATGAATTATCGTGATGCAAACAATGTCAATGAAATGTAGACTAATCTTAGTCCATATGGAATGTACGTGATGTTATGATCATGAATTCGCCGCTAAACCTTCAAGGTTACGCGAATTTGAAACAAGTAAACCAAGTTTACTATAATTGTTGAAATTGTGAGGCATAAAATGTGTCGAGAAATGACCTGAAAGTACGGGTTGTCACACCGGTCTAGTATCCCACGGCTAAGAGTCTAACTTAAAGACTCGTAAATAAAGAAAAATGCTCTTTCGGGAGACAACCCGAATTATCCCTTTCTTCTGTTTTTATTTCATTTCTGTTGGGTTTGGTGTTTTCTAACCATTTTTGCAGGAGACAGGAAGTAATTAGTACTACAGTTGCTGATCTGAACAGAGTTATGGCGTAACTCATCTTGGTGATTACGCCGTAACCAACATTTTAGCAGCAGAATTCTTGACGCATTACGAATTACGGCGTAATACCATCTCAGTGGTTACGCCGTAACTATTCGCTTCACAGCTCATACCAGGTTTTGCGATTCTGGTAACTCTCTCATAGGAGGTACGACGTAACTCTCATCTGCTTTAATTCTTTCATTTTAAAACACAGTAACCTTGTATTAGTTTTTAAATGAACTTTGTGGGTATGTTCCCTGTAAACCCTCACGAGACTTCACTTGTCCACTTGGGACACCAAGTGGTTTAAAAGGCTTGTTGCATTCGCTAAATGCAACCGTGATTCCTACGAAAGTGAGTTAGGTTTGTTTTTCATTTTATTTTTCTTTTTAGAATTATGCTTGTCGGTATTGTGATTTCAGGGATTGAAGTTTGTTCATGACGCTTAAACAAAGGCACGATCCTTTCTCGTGGGCCTTCTTCTTTTTGGAGCAAATTTCAGGGAATTTCTCGCTCTAATTCTACCTTTCTCTTCACCTTTATTTTAATGCCTAGTACAAAAGGGACTTTGTACAATTCAAGTGGGGGGACGGGAGTAGAATTATATCTTGAACTTTATTTCGCCCTCATTTTTCTAGTTTATTTTGAAAAATTATGCCATTTTGAAAATTTTGACATGTTTTTCTGAACCTAACTAGATTAGACCTTAGCCGAGCACATACAACCCTTGATATTACATGGTGATATTAGCATTATCCGTTTCCAATATTTTACCCCAAATCCACCAAATTATGAGTGTGCCGGTAGCTTGTAAACTTTAGAACTTGGCCTTTGCATTATTTCGAGACCATAGATGAGGTATGTTGAGTTAGCTTGTTGTATTTGGACTTTTCAGTTTTAGAAGGCAGTATTATAGGATTATCACCCAAACAGCCTACCATTGTGAGTCTATCGATTAGTCACCTCGACTTTTCGACCCCCATGTGAAACCCTTTTTTTGCACTCCCCTTTAGTGCAAGATACCCCTAGATACACCCTTCTGAGCCATTCCTTTCATTTTTTCAACCCTATATATTGTTTCGTTACACCCTTACACCTTAGCCTACCCTGTAGTCTTTATTTGTAATTGGGAAGTCATCATTTGCCTAAGTTCAAGGTTCGAGTGGAAAGTTTTGGAAATCACGCTTTCATCGACAACTATTATGAAGATCATTGAAGACCCCCCGAATTCCCATTGTTCATCTCAAGTGGGGGGGGTGTTATGTTACTATGTTATGTTAAAAAAAATGTGATTCGAAAAAAAAATAAAAATGATTGATTTATGTAAAGTGCGATGTTATAAGCACTATAGTATGAGCTTTATTGTTTAGTATCGAGGAGGCCACCTCGGTCACATTAGAAGATTGGAGTTGGAGTTATACCAACTGAAGAAGAAGAGGTAGTGTGCCCATCACGACGTCCTCTAATGACACATCTACCTTGCATTTCATGATCCGGTCTCTCGACTTCTAAGCTTGAACTTTGGGCAGACGATAAGTGGTGATGACTTAGTTATAGATATAGACTACCTGCTTGTTTTTCATTTTACACCAATTATATATCCTATGTCTTATCCTACCCTTTAGTCATGAAGCATGTCTAGATGATGCAGCGAGCAATCTTTGGTGTCTTGGCCATGGATTTGGTCATGTATCATTGATTTTGTCCACTTCGCCGTGACATGTTAGTAATGACGAGTCACCCCTTAACATTTGTCGTGTCTACCCATATTGCCTTCGAGAATTGTTTAGCCCTTAACTCTAGTGGTGGAGATTTGTGTAACCGCCAAGCTTATGATAGAATACATGCTATGACTGTGCGATTGAGTGATCACCCCGAAATTGACGCTTAGAATAGTTGAGAGATTTGAGTGTTTGTTCCCCTTTCGTGAGGTGTTCGGCTTAGTTTTATTCTAGCATAAGAGATTTGTAAACTCATATTTTCCAGGTTTTGGGAGATATCTTTTTAGGAATTTATCTAATAAGGTCTACTTGAGGGCAAGTAGATTTCAAGTGGGGGGATATTTGATAACATCAAATAGTCCTGAATATTAAGTGTCAATTTCCCCCGATAATGTTCGTTATTTACATCATTTATATTGATTTACGTTTGTTTTCCATTGTTTTCCACTTTTAGGTAAATTGCGAGCATTGGAGCTAAAGAGACGCGGAAATGGAAACATTACTAAAGATTTATCAAAGTATGCTTATTCTGAAGAAGTTACGGCGTAACTCGTCTCTCACATTACGCCGTAACTATTGCGTGACTCAGAAGTCCAACTTATCAAAAGGTTACGGCGTAACTCTTCCCAAAGGTTACGACGTAACTCCATTAGGTCAAAAGAGGTTTCACGCCGCTGATACTTACGCCGTAACTACCGCATCACTTACGACGTAACCGAATTTATTGAAGACTATGGCGTAACCACTTTTAAGGTTACGCCGTAACTAGCAGATCTAGTGCATTTACAAAGAAATAGAAGGTTATGGCGTAACTCCTCTATTGGTTACACCGTAACCCAGACCTGGCCTATAAATACCCCACGAATTCCAGCATTTCAGAGCATCCCATTCCACACACAACACTCTGAGAATGTAGGAAAAAGCTCAAAGGAGGTCTAGGGAAGCATACGGAGCTGTTTCCAAGGGAGAAGTCACACCATTACGATAAGCTTTAGCATTTATTATTTCTTTTACTTTCAATTCATGTATTTCGTACCTTTAAATATTGAATTGATTTGCATGATTAATATGAGTGGCTAAGCACCATTTGGTGCTAGCCTAGTTATGATTCCTTAATTATTTTATTTGCGTTTACCTTTACTTCCGTACAATTATTTCTAAGTGTATGCATGCATAGTTCTTTGGTAGTCACCCTTGGTTCGGTAGTTTTGAATGGCGATAGAGGCCAATTTCCTAGGAGATATGACCAACTGACCCTAGGTGAGTGGACTGAGATGGGAAGGGTAAGATATGACCAACTGACGACCCTTTCTACTTGTGCGATTTGACCAACTGATCACCTATCGTTTGGATGAACTTAAGAATTGGGGGGTGTAGTGTCTAATTTCCTAACGGCCGGGCACTCAATATTTAGAATCTAGCATGTAGCGGTACTTAATGACTCGACTTAGGGGACCAAGAACAACAGGACTTATGACGGTGCGCCTGATTTCTCCTGTGGTGGCATCTTTGCTGATAGGTTAGGGCGAATTGACAAAATGCTGTCCTCTCGAATTTGACCCCACATGAAGTAATTGGAAGTAGGTAGACGTAGACATAACTAGCTAGGAGGATTAACTAGGTTAGCACCACTATTCCGCTATTGATTTCCCTTCACACATTTATTTGCTTTTATTTTATTTTCTGAATTAGTAGTTTAATTAATTAAAACCCTATCAAACCATTAATATTCTGTGACAATTAGACTTAGTAATAATCCAACACACATAGCTCTTGGGACGACCTCAACTTTACCATTTACTACACTACACACAACTGGGTACACTGCCCGTTAGTGCATTAGGGTAGACCATAGGTATAGCGAGACACTATAAATATTAAGACCTGGTCAGTAAAACCTGCATCAGGGATCATGGAGAAATTATAGAAAGTTAACCTATTTATGTGTCTTGAATAGATGTCGTCATTTCCTAGTCTTTGACTAGCTTGAGTATTTTCTGTATTTCTCGACTTTGTCAATATCTTTTCCTTTTTAGCGTGCGTTCTAGTAGTATGTCTCGACTATGTCGATGTCTTTTCCTCTTTCGCGTGAGTTATGCATCGCGTCTATGTTTCTTACCACCACACGAAATGTAAAAACTAAACTTTTGAGATAACAATCATAAACTTTGGGAAACGATAACGTACTTTTGAAAGAAACGACATGAATAATCCACGAAAACTACAACACATTACTTTCTATTGATTTCTTTATCATTTGAACGGTATTTTAAGAGTAATCATATACACATTAGCTTGCGTCACTTCTACTTTATCGTACTCATCGTACATTCTTCTGGATGCCATGGAGATTAGCTTTAGATGCCAGTCGTGTCAATAGTGAATAGTACATTGTTGTGGCTAAGGTGAGTTTCATAGCCCCTCTTTTCAAAGGTTTTTATAACTATTTTGGGGGAGAATACATGCTGCTTTTAATCAACTATAACTGGAACCGTGAATATGGTTTTCTAATGATTGATGTTTGGTATATTGATATGGTGATTGAACATTTTACGTGTTTATGAGAATGCAAACTATTTCTTGGACCTGCCACTACTCTTTTGAATTGCTAATGTGTTGACTAGGAAAGGCTAGACGTGCGACAATTGTCGACTTAGACTAGGGTAGCATTCCTATGCTATAACGTGATGCCTAGCTAAGTGTAACCGGCCTAGACCAAGGTAGCATTGCTCTAAGCTTTGCTATAACGTGGTGCCTGGCTAGAGTCGTTGAGGGCCCCGTTGAGATCTTGATTGTGTTGTGGATTATGGATTGGATTGATTATTGAATGGAATGTGTATTATATTTCTGCCTTAGTCGCACATAGCAATTAAACTCTATCAGGTCCACTACTACTTTTGTAACTAAACTCTATGAACTCACCAGCGTAAGCTGACCTTTTTAGCATGTGTTCTCAGGTTTAAGGCGATAGCTCACTATTGGAAGAAGCTTGGCAAGGGGCATGGTCATAGGCGACTCTAATGAGTAAAAGGGACCACTTTAATATTCTTTTGGGCCTATTTCTGTACTACTTTCATTAATGTAAACTTATGGTTTTTAATTAATGAATCTTATTTTAAATAAATGGAATAAAAACCATTCTTTGTACCTTATGTTGTGATACCAAGATTGTAGCACCCAATGCCTCGTATGCTTCCGCTAGACTGTGTTTTCGGGGTGTTACAGATTGGTATCAGAGCCAAGGTTATAGAGAACTAGGTATATTTTCAAAACCTAGACTATAACCACTTTTCGAAAACTTAACCCTATGACCGCCACGTGCCGCCAATCTGAAGCCTTGCGTATGACTTGTTTAAGGATGTAGATGATTGAGAACACATTAAACGAATTGATTGATGAGTTAATTGATGAGATGTTTATGGCTTGTTTGATGAACGGTTTGATTGGACACTTGTTGAATGTGTGCCCTGTTAGTAGATGATTTAAGTCTGCATATCTTAGTAGTCCACTATAAGCATTCCACATGCTTATACACATACAGTAAGTATGTCCTCATGCTTACACACACCCCATAAGCATTTCCATATGCTTATGCACGCCCTATAAGCATGTCCTCATGCTTATATACACACAGAAAGCATGTCCTCATGCTTTCACACGCGCTATACCTTTCACAGAGTGTGGAGTCCCAAACCTTAGATCTATAACACTTGGCTTGTATTAAGTAGTTGCCATGGATGGTTCCAAAACAATAAAGAGAAGACCATGTACGAATACACCCAAATATGCGGAATCTACTTGAGTACACTTAAAAGATGAAAGTAATTAAACGAACACAAAATGTGATAACCAATGTTTCAACATTATTAATCAATAATACGGATACTCTCAAAGTATCAGAGTTACGCAATTTCCTTGCGTAATCTCACCACTCGATTTAGAACTTGCACATTAGTAGTGGCCGTGGGAATAATTTGGGAATGTAAAGGAAATGGTGCTATTATAACTAAGTCATGGAGTCACGAGTGAGACCTTTTGTCTCATGATCGTGACTTCCATAATTAAGTTTTAATGAACACGAGTCTAAAACGCGTTTAAAACAAATAAAACATGTAAACTAGTGTTGTGGTATCATGTGTTGTGTCATGTTCACATGTTTTTGCATTTTATCATGTTTATGTGTTCTTGGTCATAACTAGATGATGGGTTATAATGGTTTTGATGATGTCGAAGGATGTATAGTCTCGCGTCACAAAATTTTGGGTTGAGACTTTCGTAAACCGGTGTTTTGTTCTTAAGTATTGTCAAACAAGTGGTAATAGGTTTTGATTATTAATAATAAATTCATGTCTGCTAGTGTTATAATAATGTGTGAAACCAGTAAGTGTTTTCAGATACTAAATTTAACTAACGTGTAATTATATGGTTAACGGTGAATCATTGGTACATAACAATTATTAGAAATTGGACGATATCTTAATTAACAGTCTTGATTTGATAACAAATTAATTGTGGTGATTTAGGGTAATTAGAAAACTACCAAAAAACATTAGATTTGATACTCGTTAATCAGTTGTGTTTGGAAAATTGAAAGAGTCAATTGGAAATGTTCAGTGGTGTTGGGTATGTTTGGTTGTCTGTTTAGATGGCGAGATTTGTATGAGATTATTTGAAGGATTAATTAGAGTTGTGAAATTTGTTTATTTTGGGACTTAATGATATATATGTCAACTTTGTGCTACGTCAGGAGTTATCGTGACTTTCTAGTCTCGACTGACCCTGACAACGCCGTAACATGGTCTTTAATATTTATTGAACAATATGATGTGTAAAAGCCTAGAGTCATGACTCGGACTTGCGAACTCGAAACGAATAATGACTCGAAACTTATATTGAAGCTTGACGTAATATATATATATATATATATATATATATATATATATATATATATATATATATATATATATATATATATATATATATATATATATATATGTATATAAATTAGTAAATAATACTAGAAAATATAAATGATAAATGGTTTTATACTAAACATTCGATAACAAGGCTCACCTTGTTATTCGACATTTAAAAAAAAAGCAGAACAAGCGTTTAAAAATAGAAATGTTTTGTAATAAATGATCCATTAAATGTTTCGAGGCCACGTTTATTGAAAGGTGTCATTTATGAGTATTTAATATCATTTATGTGTTGTGCGTGGGTTACAGATGACCTAACATTAATAACGTCAATCCACGTGGATAACGGACTTACTAGGTTGAAGAATCTAATAAGCGCCCGTTATGTACGTGGAATAACATTACTAATGGGTTAATTACCTTTATGACTCGTTAGGATGTGACTGGTTTGTGGATAATAAGCGACATGAATAAATGGTTGAGTTTATCGAATTGACGAATTCGATAAGATCTAACTATTTATTCCAAAACTTATTAAACTATAAAGTTTATCATTTAGATGTCTCATTGTGTCATTGTGAGTCGCATTGTGGTTATTTGAGTGCATTCATGGTATCTTGTCAAGTCAATACCACACACACACGATGATACCTAACACTAGTAACGAAATGGTGCAACAAGATATTTTTGAAACAAGAAAATGAATACATTTGGGGTAGATAACATTGAAGTTGGGAATATATATTAAGAATTGGTTATAATAATTGGTTGTGCCTTGCTTTATAAAAATTCATCGAACCTCGAATGAATATAGACTGATCACCTATATTCAGCCAGAGACAACAGGACATGGACTGATCACCTATGTCCGTCTCAGAGGTGAATTTTGCAAATAATAGGAGTAGTTATAACAGAATTATGTTCCGGTTTGAGATTGGTTTTAAGAGCAATAAACTTTAGGTGGACTCGAACACTCACACTCACCAAACATCACGAAAGCCCGCAC
The DNA here is from genome assembly GCA_910596185.1 of Chrysanthemum makinoi. Lineage (NCBI taxonomy): Eukaryota > Viridiplantae > Streptophyta > Magnoliopsida > Asterales > Asteraceae > Chrysanthemum > Chrysanthemum makinoi. The sequence continues at coordinate 244,988,683 of OU343220.1, read as the reverse complement.
TCACACACGACACACTAGCATCGCAGCACCTCTTGAATCGTAACACTTCTGGCATCGCTACACATCTCTGCTTATGTGAAATTCATGTTTGTCACTGTTGAGCGTAATTCGCCGTACATCGGGTTAGACCCGATTGGCGCTGTTTACAACCGAGTTGCTTATCGGCATAAGCCTCTTCGATCTCATTAAAGCGTTTGGAATTGTTTTGGACTATTTTGGATTTGGTCTTGACTGTTTTGGATTTTGGTTTTTGGGTTTTCGATTTTGTAATTTTGGATCTCGTTCCGAGTTTTGACTCATCATTTGATTTTGAACTCATCATTTTACTTCGAATCATCATTTGGCCTCGAATTATTATTCGGCTCCATTTCGTTGATAACCTTGTTAAAATCATCATTCGACCTCGAATCCGTATTCGATTTCGAAACGTCACTCGGTCGCGTTGCGATAGTAACCATATTGGAATTATCATTCCGCCGCATCTCGTTAATAATATTTTTGGAATTATCATTCCGCATCATTTTGCTAGCAATCCCGTGGGATTTGTCATCTAGCCTCGTTTCGTTGGCAATCCTATTACCGATACTCCTACCTCAATACTCTCGAGCTGATTTTGTTTAAGTTTCCGAAACCTTGCCATTTACTCGAGGTTGATTTAAACGACGTCATCTAGTCGACGTTGTTCATTTCCTAAACCGATAATGTTTTGGTCGACGTTGCTTTGCCAACAGCTTTCAGTTAAGGTAGTACCTTACGTGTTGTTGATATCGTACCTTATCCTCTACTCAGGTACCCCTATCGATAATGATCTAACGACTTGTTTTAGTGAAGTTGTTCACCGAGGTTAACCTGTAAATATTATTCTATCATTGATAGTCTGCTACATCATACCACCGGCTGTGGTACTACCTACACTATCCTATCGATGTTATACCTTACACTCCATCGATGAGAAATTCTCTAGTATACCAACTTAGAGCAGTTGACCTTCACTCGTATTTGGGAGTTGAATTGATATTGGTTGACAGTCGAACTTCTTTTGGGAATCAGGACTTTGGAGTTGAATATTGAACCTCTTAACGTTAAGTGTTAAGGGCACCAATGAGTCAATCGACTGACTGCGGTTAGTAACCAATACTCTCTTCTAGGAGTCGTACTTTTCGTCTCTAACCTAGATATCATGCTAAGTCAACCGACCGATTTGCTGGTGGCAAATCAACACTTTCTAACAAAGACCCACATGGTAGTGTCGTTGGGTCAATTAGAGCACCGGGTCAAGTGGGTATATTTAGTCACGATAGGTAACCAATCCTAGTTAAACTAATAAACCTTGACTTAATAAGTAGAAACTTGATTATACATGAAACCTGGTGATTTCATTTAGGTAACTTATTTGTAACTTATTAAAAATAATACAAGATAAATAATACTATTACTTAAATAATAAGTAAAAAAATACGAGATAAGTAATACCAGATTTGGGATACATAACTTTTAAGTAAAATCATGGGGTGTTAATTATTAGTAACTTGTTGATTATATTTGTCTTGGCTTATAATTCGGTTACGTAATAAAAATGAAATGGGTTAGGGATCTTAATTGAATTAGACGTGAAAGATTATGAGTTATAAACTATTATTGATATAAAATATCGAAACGAGTAATATTGGACTAATTGAAATTATATGACGGGTTAAATGTACATGAATTATCAATTACTAATGAAATGTTTAAACAATATATGCTTACGAATTAACTATATACATATATATATATATATATATATATATATATATATATATATATATATATATATGTGTGTGTGTGTGTGTGTGTGTGTGTGTGTGTGTATGTGTGTGTGTGTGTGTATGTGTGTGTACATATAAAACGGTACGATAAACTATGATTAATAATTAATAACGGATATTAGGTATACGTTATAACTCATAAGACTTGATACGAATTATAAAGTTTGGAATAACAAATTTATAACGAGTCATGTTGATTCTAAGTACGCTAAACTTTTTGTACTGAACGAGTATAGTATATTGGACTCGGAAATGAGTTTAATATATTTGTTTCGCGATATGCTTAATGTTCTATTTTCTCATAGTAACTAATGGCGAGATGTTTAGATTTATATTGTCGACAAATAAGGTTTTATTTATTAAAAACCCTTATTAACTACGATAATGACTTGTGTTTTATAAATACAAAATATCATTCATAAATTTTTTGATAACAGTTATATTGATTAGTATGTGGTACTCTACTAAACATTTTGGTTTAAATGAGTTTAGTATAATTGTTTTTGCGATAAAACTAAATATTCCGTTTTCACATCTAAGCTGCTATTGAAGTATATAACTATAAATATTATTGACGGATATGGTTTAATCTATTATAAACCCTTATTAAATACAATGATAACTCGTGTTTTACAACACATGTTAGCTCTTATAAACTTGTTTGGAAGTATTATTTTGATAAGATAACTTATTAAAGTCGTAATGGTTTGGGAATGTTGGAATAAACGAACGTGTCATTTATAATACACTACTAAATATACAATATATGAAGTACTTTCTTAAAAACTTGTGTAATTACGAATAACAATTGGAAAATCTTTATTAATTGAGCAATAAATGGAAACTCATCTGGTATAATAAACATGTACATTGGGATCATGGGGAAATTATCGAAAGTTAACCTATTTATGTGTCTTGAATAGATGTCGTCATTTCCTAGTCTTTGACTAGCTTGAGTATTGTCTGTATTTCTCGACTTTTTCAATATCTTTTCCTTTTTGGCATACGTTCTAGTAGTATGTCTCGACTATGTCAATGTCTTTTCCTCTTTCGCGTGAGTTATGTGTCGCGTCTATGTTTCTTACCACCACACGAAACGTTAAAACTAAACTTTTGAGATAACAATCATAAACTTTGGGAAACGATAACGTACTTTTGAAAGTAACGACATGAATAATCCACGAAAACTACAACACATTACTTTCTATTGATTTCTTTATCATTTGAGCGGTATTTTAAGAGTAATCGTATACGCATTAGGTTGCGTCACTTCTACTTTATCGTACTCGTCGTACATTCTTCTGGATGCCATGGAGATTAGCTTTAGATGCCAGTCGTGTCAATAGTAAATAGTGCATTGATGTGGCTAAGGTGAGTTTCATAGCCCCTCCTTTCAAAGGTTTCTATAACTATTTTGGGGTAGAATACATGCTGCTTTTAATCAACTATAACTGGAAACGTGAATATGGTTTGTGAATGATTGATGTTTGGTATATTGATATGGTGATTGAACGTTTTACGTGTTTATGAGAATGCAAACTATTTCTTGGACCTGCCACTACTCTTTTGAATTGCTAATGTGTTGACTAGGAAAGGCTAGAGGTGCGACAATTGTTGACTTAAACTAGGGTAGCATACCTATGCTATAACATGATGCCTATCTAAGTGTAACCGACCTAGACCGGTGTAGCATTGCTCTAAGCTTTGCTATAACGTGGTGCCTGGCTAGAGTCGCTGGGGGCCCCGTTGAGATCTCGATTGTGTTGTAGATTATGGCTTGGATTGATTGTTGAATGGAATGTGTATTATATGTCTGCCTTAGTCGCACATAGCAATTAAACTCTATCAGGTCCACTTCTACTTTTGTAACTAAACTCTATGAACTCACCAGCATAAGCTGACCTTTTTAGCATGTGTTCTCAGGTTTAAGGCGATAGCTCACTATTGGAAGACGCTTGGCAAGGGGCATGGTCATAGGCGACTCTCATGAGTAAACGGGACCGCTTTAATATTCTTTTGTGCCTATTTCCGCACTACTTTCATGAATGTAAACTTATGGTTTTCAATTAATGAATCTTATTTTAAATAAATGGAATAAAAACCATTCTTTGTACCTTAAGTTGTGATACCAAGATTGTAGCACCCAATGGCTTGTATGCTTCTGCTAGACCGTGTTTTTGGGGTGTTACAAATAGGGACCCATCTTCATCAAAACACGTTCACTTTGTCAATACCATCTCCCTAGTGAGATCAAATAGGAATAATGATGAAGCGAACCATGAGACGGTGCTTGAGGCTAGTGAGACTTCTAAGGATGAAATAACTAAAGAAGTAGACGAAGTAGGTGACGAATACTTCAACAAGTTTCCTATGGAAAAGGAACTTTCATACCACCCACACCTATTACGCGACCTTCTTCCCTTTTATGCTATGAGATCCCCACACATCACCATTGGAAATCCTAAAAATCTCAACATACCATGTTGCTTAGGACACCTCTTTGTGGCAAAAGCCTACACCGATCGCAAGTCCCCAATAAACATCACGCCTAGCACATAATATGATTGGGTGATGAAAAGGCCTATCCCAAGTAGGCAAGATCCCGATGATCCTAGAATAATATGTAATTTCCTCGGTAGAGTTAAGGGATTGCTCGTTTATGTAGGAAGCTTCATATACCTAACGGATTTCGTGATTGTGGAAGATATCAGTACGACTATAGATCCTAGCTTGTCCCATGTAGTTCTAGGAAAGCCATTAATAGAAGCTCTTAAATGACTTATGACCCATCATTAGGGATAGTTAGATTCAAGGACGAGACCGATGAGATTTCCTACCAAATGCCCTTCAAGATTGAGCAATTCTCGTCACTATCTAATAATGAGAAAGAACATAAGTTATCGGTCTACTTTAGGAATGAGGAGGATAGAAGGACAGGAGTAGATTATGTGATGAGTAAGATATTCGGATTCTATAAAGAATACGTGAAGCTAGGACATGAATATTGCAACATATTGGATTTCACAAACACATCAAATCATGATCACATAGGGCGTATACAATAAGGTTTTAGAGAGAGAAATAGTTAGAGTTTTGGGAACTTAGTGAGAGAAAATGAAAGTATTATTATGAGCTCCAACTCTCTACCTTGGGAGGTAGAGAGTATTTATAGTCTTACATAAAACGCCACCTACGGGTTGTGGATCAGGCATACAGTGGGTAAAGACCCATCCGTCCTCCACGGTGTTACTTAACTAAATACAACTTAATATTAAATAACTACGACTACGAGCTTTGTAACGATTACATACACTTGAGGTGACCGACACTTTAATACCTGGATTTACTAAATCCTAACAATCTCCCCCTAAGGGAGGTCACCTCAAATTACATTGAATACAAACAGATATTACATTGAGGTTGTTCTTGGATTCTTGATAATGTTCTTTGCTCTGTAGCCTCATTGATTCTTCATTTTTGCATGTTTGGTTAATCCAAGTGGAGGTCTTTAACTGAACCACGTGATAATGAGTTTTAAGCCAGCATTGAGATCATCAGCTATCATAAATCTCTGACTCTTCCATTGTAGTGTTGACATTATGTGAAATTGTGTTAGGAATTAGAAATTCCATAGTGAAGTGTCGGTCACCCCATATATAATCTAGCATAAGTTAGCTCGTAGTCATTACGTTATTTACTTGTTATTTAGTTAGTTATTTAGTTTAGTGCAACACCGTGGAGGACGGACGGGTCTTTACCCACTGTATGCCTGATCCTCAGTCCGAAGGAGGACGTTTAGTTTGTAACTATAAATACCCTCTACCTCCCAAGGTAGAGGGTTGGACCTTTAACTCAATCTAACCTTCTTTCTTTTGTTTACTTTCTCTCTCTAGAAAGGCTCCCATCTTCCACTTTCTCTCTCTAAAACCTCTAAACTATACGCCCCTTATTGTGATTATGTATGTGTTTATGAAATCCAATATCTTACAAATGGTATCAAGAGCTATGGTTTGATCATCTCTCTTACATGTTCTTGGATTTCTAGTGGTTTTATATGGTTTTTGAGTTTGAAAAAGTTTAGTGGTTTTTGCATCATTTGGATCATTTCTTGTGTTAAAGTTTGAATTTTGAGTGTACTTTTGTGTTTAGAATCATTGTAAGTGCTTGGGTTTGGATTTGGAAAGCTTGAATCACTGTGGTTGAGCTTGTTTTGGATTGAAAAGGGTTGTGTTTAAGTTTTTCTTCCTAGCGACTTGGTTCTCGGATAAATATTCTTCGTAGCGACTTGGTTTGTTAGTTGATAGCAACTTGTAGTTGAAGTGGTAGCGACTTGAGGCCTAGCGACTCGTCTATTGAGACAAGACGTCAAACAATACAAAGTAGTGGAGGTTCCACTTCGGCTAGCGACTTGGTTGACGTAGCGACTTGTCTTTATTATTTCTAGCGACTTGTCTTTGCTGTTACTAGCGAGTTACTATTTAGCGACTTGGTTCATAGCGACTTGATTCATAGCGACTTAAGCCTTTAGCGAGTTGCAACTTAGCGACTTGGTGACTATAGCGACTTGTCCACTAAAGCGACTTGTATACTTAGCGACTTGGTGACTATAGCGACTTGTCTTCATAGCGTTTTGTTGACTTTTCCTGACAAAACTTCAAACGGCCATAACTTTTGAACCGTAACTCCGTTTTCAGCGTTCAACCCATCAAAACGACCGTGAGAACGAGGAGAATGGCACGCCGAATAAACTATTCGGGTCAACATTTGAGGCCTAAATCCGCTTTGAACAGAATTTATAGAGTTTTTATGTTTTTTAGACCTAAATTTCTCCGTAAAAACGGGCATTAACCAATCCAAATCTCAACCAAACAACATCTTTGCTAATCCTACAAACAATTATATGTCCTTACACACAATTTTCTATCATTGTGTCGATCCATCAGTCATCTTAACACATTCCATTGGTCATTGCTTAACGGTTTGGTCTTGATTTTAGTAAAATCCCGCGAAAGATTCTATTTCTCAGTTTAAATCATAGACTTGTAAAATCCCGTGGATACTACAACATCATGTCTTATACTACTGACCCAGAAATTTCAGAAGTACTTAAATTGTATGATGCTGTAGACAATCATGAGAATATTTGCTACACTGAACGGTTACAGATGATTGAATCAGTCAATGAGGATGTGATATCTCCGGGTTCAGACTCTGAAAATACATAAATGCACCAGTCAATGTTACAGAATGCTTGTGCAAAGGATAAGGAGAGTTGCATTGAACCTTATCGACAACTTCATTCACACCTCACATTACTTCTATCTATGGGAAGTGAACAAACATTTACTGCACTTTTCCGTCAAGAATTATCAACGTTCAAGAGCACATTATTCTTAAACTTAGAACAATTGGAACAACAACTTGATAAAGAAATGGTTCAAAAGGATAGTTCCAGTGCTGCACTTCAAGTGATCTACAACCAATTTCAGTCATTCATCAGTGGGGAATTTACATCAGATTATGATCTAGACATGACTGAAATGTCTTTCAAGAAACACACTGGAATGGAAATTAGCGTGTTCGTAGAGACACTTATCCAACACATAGATAATGTGGAGAAGTATATTGAGGAAGTTAATCAGACAGATGAAAAAGTGGATGAGTGTCTGGTGCAGTTGAGAGATAGTTGTGATAAGTTGGGTAGTGTATCTGTGGAAGAATCGGGTGTTCTTTGAATGCAGAATTTCAAAGACAACAAATAATGATGAGTCGGGTAAAGCACCAGATGATGGATCAGTTGACACTGAATACAAAGGCTCAGAGATAGATAAGCTTGACACAGCCAGCGGTCCAGTGACTCTTGTTACACATGATGTGGATGCAGATATCAGACCAGAAATTGAGCAGGTGTCATCTGATGAGGTACCCTTAACTGATCAACATAGTGAATCTGTCAAGGTACCTAAACATTCTGATCTTAATGCTAAACATGATTCTGATAAATGTTCCTTGGTTGAGGCTGAGTCTAATAATTTCAAAACGAATGATATGGTTGATAAAAAGGTTTTTGATGAACTTTCATACAAATTCTCAAAACTTGAAAAACATTGCATTTCACTTGAAATTGCGATACAGAGTAAAGAGCAAAGTTTTCAAACTAAGAAACCATGTAAAAATCCGGAATTTCCTGAATTTCGTGAATTTTTTGAAATAAACGATTTAAAAGCTCAGTTTCAAGCCAACAACTCGACTATCAACAACTTGAAGAAACATATTTCTGATATGCACGTGAAAAGTAATTTGGTTACAAGTAACTCTGATGTTAATGTTATTGATGATATTCAAATAAGAAATGATGAATTAGCGGTTTGTGTAGCCAAATTACTAAAGGAAAATGAGTCTTTGAGAAAGCATCACATAGAACTAAGTGACTCTGTCAAAAAAGCTAGAGCTAAGTCAATGGGACAAACAAACTCTTTGATATCAAAAATTGATGAACTCAAAGCTCAACTTCAGGAAAAGAGTTTCGCTATTGTTTCCTTAAAAAATGAGCTTAGGAAAACTATAGGGAAAAGTGTGAACACTAAGTTTACAAAACCGTCAACCTTGGGGAAACCAGTTTCTTATCCCATTAGAAACCGATCCGTTGTTAGGCAGCCTACTGCGTTTATATCCGAAAGACCAAAATATTCAAAAACACGGTTTGCCTCCCAAGTTGACGAGAAACAAGTTTTGTCAAAACCAGTCACCTCACCTGAGTTGCCTAAGAATTATGCTTCTAGTTCCTCTAAACCTCAACATGCAGCTACTTCTACTCCCAGCACCTCTAGGATTAGTTCGAAAACAGTGTCAAAACCAAGCATTAAAACCCAGAATTCATATGATATGAATGACTTGTAGAAGAACTATTATCTTGAAGAAGCTAGAAAAAAGGCACAGATTCAAAAAGACGAAATATTAGGTGCAAGACCTAGGGTGATGCATTCCATGAGATTTCAAGGCACTGCTAGTAGTATTAAACCATTACCTAGGAACTCTCAAAATACTAGGGGTTGGCTTGCTTCTAAGAGTAGTTTTATGAAAAAGAATGTTAAGCATGTAGAAAATGAAACTAGAAATTCTGAGTCTTTTCGAAATAAGAAACATTTTCCTAATTCACATGCTAAGGTACAATCCACTAAGGCTACTAACATGGCTAAGGTTCAACATGTGATGAAGCGAAACAAACCTAAAACTTCACCTAGATGGATCCCAAATGCTAAATCTTTAGAAACTAGGAATAAGGATAAGTCTCCCACTATGCATAAGAAGCCTAACAATCCTAGACCTGGCCATAAGTGGATACCATCTGGTAGAATGTTTAAGGATGCTGGACTTAGGTGGATACCTACCGGAAAGCTATTTTCCAATGGCAAAATAAAGGTTGACCGTGAAGCCCCAAAGAGTTTGGATACTAATGTCACTAACCCATATATATATATATATATATATATATATATATGCAATCAAGTTTGTAATGTTAGTGCAGGTATTCCTTACTCAGTTGCAGATACTTTGATCCTTCATTACATGGACTGGCTTAAAGTATGGATAACAAATGGAATGATATCTCATAACTCACGGGTCCAAGTAACTCAACCTTGATATTCAAACCAGAAATGACGTCTGTTCACATCAGTTCAGGCCTCGTACTTCATTATTATAGCGTCTGCAAATAACACTTCAGGCCCCGTTCCTCAAAGAAAAGAAAGGTGTACGCTTCAGTGCGCTTTATCTTCAAAAGAAGAGAAATCTTCATGTTTATGACCATTATCATCGACATTCTTCATCAACTAGCTTCATGTTTTCCCACGCTCTGTCAACCCTCAAGTGGATCTACGTTCATTGGTGTATATTCTTATTCACTTGTTTAAATCAAAAATGGCAACTTCGGATGCAATTTTTGAGGGGGAGAAGAGTGCATATACTACATGTTGATGGATGCTTGAATTATGGTCATACGACTCTCCTCCAACGCCTAATGTTAACTGGAAACTATTGTTTGGGATTTAGTGTTTCAACCTATGTTTGATGAATAATTCCAACCTTCAGCGAATGTTGATCATCTAGTTCCTGAAGTTCCTGCTCCGATTACTTTTGACTCAACTGGTTCTCCATCTAAGAAGTACTACTCAGACTAATCTAGAAACCCAATCTCCAGTTACTCCTCAAGGCATTGATAATGACTATCGTAATATTGTAGTTGCACTATTGAATAATGATCCGCTCTTTGGTATTCCTTTGCCAAATCTTCACGGATTATTGTTCCTCTCATTGTGCATGCTATAAATCAACCACATGAACATTAAGGAAAATGACTAACTCATCCGCTCGAAGACATTATTGGTGAATCTTCCATTTCAGTCTCTACATGTATACCTTTAAGAAGAATGCATTGATGTTGAGGAATCATTTGTTGCGGTTCATTCAATGGGTCAATGTACATCCGATTGTATGTTGTTTTCAAGTGTTGGGCATTTGACACAAGTTGATGACTTCAGAGTTAATCATTTATCACTTATTTGAGATTGAAGTTGACTTTCAACAAAGGCGTGTTCTTATTTGATAACTTGCTCGGGCTTAAGATTTTGAGTTGAAGACTTGGTTTATCTAGTTACCAGCAGTTGGGGTGGTTGGTTGAAGACCTGGTTAACTATCACTATTAGGAGTTACGTTGTTTTACTCAGTGTCACATGTAGATTACGATGTGGATAATCTCAAGAGGTGTTAATGTCTCATACTTTGTTTGAGTAGTGAGTACTTAGAGATTTGCTTGAAGCATAGATTCTCGACACCGTTCTTCCATCATTAAGTGCAAGCTTAAGATACAAATGCGGGGAATTCGACTTCAGTTTCAAGTTTGGTATATCGGGTTTTCTTCAACAGTGGTCACTTCAAATTGTCTACATATGGGTTGATAAAGATAGTCAGAGAGAGTTTCTGTAGCAGTTGATTCTCACAGGATTCATTTGGGCTATTTGAGTTCTTCTCACAAGATCTCAAGTTTATGGGTATATTATGTTTTCTGATTCGAGGTACCAAAACCAGCAAGGGGGAAGGAGAAATATATCTAAAAGCACAACGAGTACACATGATGAACTTAACACTTCTACGTGATTGAAGTTATCCCGGAAAGACAATGGTCATAACCGTAGAGAAACTCAGTGTTTATCTCGTAGCCTTTGGTGTATTATTCCAACAATTGGGGGAAGGATATATTATTCCAACTATTTGGGGGAAGGATGTATTATTCCAACTATTTGGGGGAAATGGTCTCTGGAGACTTTTGGTATGTGTTACTTCAGCGTTCAGTTGGAAGAAATGTGAGAAGAATATGTGGTACGTGAGATGATATTGCTTATCTACATCTTCTATATGATTTATGATAAAGTGCTTCCGGTTAGTGCTTCATGTACACAATGTAATGATGATTCCAATAAGATCGCAACCATCAGGGGAGAGATATGTGTACATCAAGGTCGCACTACATACTCACATGATCGAGCTTAATCAGTTATTCCGGAGTTGACATCCGCAGAGTAGATCAGTGATTCAACCAGTTACTGTGATGTCGTTGTCTCTACTCTGGATGGGTATGTGTGTACATTATGGGCTGATTGGTTATATAGGAGATAACTGGAATGCACTAGGTATAATGAAGATGTTGATGTATTGTTCCCCTGAATACACAACTGGTCAATCTCGAAGAGTAATGTGTACATCGGGGACGCACAACAGGTTCATGTGATTGGACTTCATCAGTTATTCCGGATTTGATGACCACTGAGACGATCAATGTTTCAACTTGTTTCTTTGGTGTTCTCGTGTTCTTCGGGGTGCTGAGCTTCATTCAATGAGACCATTTTTATTTACTTCTACTTCTTGGGGAAATGGTCTTTATTCTTAGTTTGTCGGTTTGGGGGGAAGCTACCAAAGTCTCACTTTCAGAAGGCTCAAGTTCTGTCAACGATTCAAGAGCCTCAAAAGCTTTGGTGGTGAAAGTTTAAGAGATGATGACTTCTATCTTCTTCAAAGTGCTGAACGATATCCTTATCTCGGTACTCGTATCATCATCTTCTTAAACTATGTCTCTATCTTTGTATATAATTTTCAAAAAGCAAAATACAAAAATATAAAACCAACAAAAACAAAATAGAAAAATATAAAATCAACAAAAGCCCATAAAAATCAGAAAATTGAAAAATACCAAAAATATGTTTTCTCAAGACATGTCTTCTGGTATCGATAACATCTACGGTCTTAGAAATGTCATTCAATAATGGCACGGGACTTTAGATGAAATTCGAACAGGAGGTGTAAATATTTTTTTCAAAACATGTCTCAAAATATGGATTGCAGTTACTTCAGACTGTAACCCGTGCTTAAAACAATGGTTTGCAATTATTTCAGATAGCAACCCGCTCTTCAAGAAAGGAAAGTGTTGCGCTAAACCAATTTTCAAATATTTCGTGCACTTATCCTAAAACATAATGAGGAAAGTATGTCGAAGGACTGCTGTTCCAACTCAAATATTTTCCGTCTAAAATATTGTTTGAACAAAATGGTGGAAAATGAGTTGCTTAAAAATCTATCAGATTCAGAGTTTTAGTATAAGTTGAAAACTCAATCAATGACCTCAGCGCTTTTAAACCTTTTATAAAATGAGTCATTGATTGAGGGGGAGAATGTTTTCAAATTTACATCATCTAACGGGCTTTCTTAATCATCCTACGAGCTTATCTAAAAAAATATTATTGCCTATGTTGAAGGACTAGGTTTCTAGGATGTGATTGTTAGGATTAGATGATTATAAATTGATGAACACATTATTCTCATACGTTTTATGATCTGATTGATATGTTGAATTGACTATTATTAGTCGATTGTTGTTTGGGTGATGTCGACCACCATATATCTGTATGTGTGTTCACTAACGTATGCAGGTATATTGGTATATAAGAATGTTCCCGATCCGGATCCCACAATTGAAGATGATTGGATGCCGAAAGGAAAGGGTAATGGTATATGTAAAAACATATACCTTTTCGTTATCAAAACCGGACCAAAAAGACCAAAAACTAACCCCTAAAGCCATAAATATTTGTGTTTTTGTGTTTATGTATGTGCAGGTAACGGATATTGTAAAATGGACAAAAAGAAAAGACAAATGGACAAAAACGAGCACGAGATTGGAAAGAGCACGAAGTTACGGGACCAATGATAATTTTATTTGAAGCATCGAGGCAAGAGAAGAAAATTTTAAAGACTACACGAAGCCCGAACGAAGATTGCAATTAATTAAGATGCTTAAAAAGAAGGGAAAAAGAATTAGCAGAAAAAAAGGAGCTTAAAGGAAAATTAAATGCCATACTTAACACAAAAAGACTCTTGGTCTAGTGGGTGGGGACATGTTTGCTAATCAAGAGGTCTTGGGTTCAAATCCCACTAAAGGCAAAATTGTTAGTTTATTTTTTGTATCTCTATCATAGCTGCTACCAAATGAGACCCAGCGAAGATGCAATTCCTTGAAGCCCAGATACAAAATCCGCGAGGCCCAACAGCAAGCCCAGCGCAGACCGAAGCCCATCTCCAATATCAGCCCAGCGAAGATGCAATTCCCTCGTAGCCCAGTAGCACACAATGCAAATAAAAATCTGTCACATGCTTAAGTATTCAACTTGGGGACCAAGTTTTGATAGGAGATTTTTGTATCAAGATTTAATAGTTTAGGGGCTATTATGAAAAATTATTAGGGGCCAAAGTGTAACTAGTGGGTCTATAAAAACCCACCTCCTCACCTCATTTTAATCATCATCTTTATTTGTATTTTGTACCCAAACTCTTGTATTTTATTTTTATGCTCTTTAGTTTTATAAAAGTTTTATTTATTTCTTGCATCTCTATATTCTTCTCATCTCTTAATCCTTTTTATTTCATTTTATTTTTATAAAACTTTTTATAAAAATATCCTATCAAGAGTTGAGTTATAGTAAGATTGTGTGAGTGTATTTTATACGCTCCGTGCACACGCTCAACATATCATATTTATATTTTTATAAAAGTTTAGTCTTTTATTCTTTATTTTTATTAAAGTTTACGTTTTTATTGTTTTATTTAGCTTAAAAATAGTAAAAAGTCTCTAAAAATCTTGTCCTTTTCACAAAAAATCCAAAAATATATTTTATTTTCGTCATAAAATTTTCGTAATTTTCTGAGCTGTTTTAGTATTTTTAAAAAATCAAAAACTGTTTATGTTATTTTTCTTTTAAAAATCTGTTTTGTATTTTATTTTTAAAAAATAGTAAAAAACGTCAAAAAAATATTTTTAGATTTTCTGGTAGCTTCTCCTAGTTTTCTTAACATAGTGTGAATTTTTCATATTTTTTTGAACTAGTTTACTATTTATTTAGATTTATTTGCTATTTTAAACATAAAAATCAAAAAAAAAATACTTATTTAATTCCGAAAATTCTAAAAAGTTTTCTGTGAGCTTCTATCAGTTTTCTAATGTTTCTAAAAAATATTTGGAATTTTCGGAGTTCATTTGATATTTTTCCTTGATTTATTTCCTTTCCTAAAAAAAATAGTTTTAAATTTTAGATAATTTTTAAATCATATTTTTAGTTGTAGAGAAATATTAGATCACTTTTAGGGGTTAAAATAGATTAATTTGTATTTTAGAATACGCTTTTTTTAGCATAAAGTAATTTGCGTCTTTAGTGCTATTTACGTACTTAATTGAGATTACTTGTTTGCACCTTAGGATTAGTAGATTTATATGCCTTTTATTATTATTGCTTGCCCCGTAGTTTAGAAATCCTCAAATCCTTTTTAACACATTCAAATCCCGATAATCGCGACGTGAGTTGGAAATTCCATTCAACCCTCGTTCGGAACGATCTCGGTGCTCAAACCTAACACGTTTGAGTTACCCCGTAATACTACACTTTTCTTATTATTGGTTTTATCGAATCAGGTAACTATATCTTGGGTTGACAAATGAAGAAACGGAGCTTAATTGGACTTCTATGGAGAGTTGGCATGGAAAAATGCAACGTAAGAGGTCTCACTGCATCAGCAGATGGTTTTCTTCATCAGCAAATGAAGAAACGGAGCTTAATTTGACCTCAGTTGGCATTAAAATGCAACGTATGAATTCTCACTGCATCAGCAGACAGTTTTTCTTCCAAGCCCTACAGCAACAACATAAGCTTCTCAACCACCTAACGTATCTTTGTGCAGGAAATTTGATACCATTTTTAAACAATTTTCAGATAAAATTGTTTTGAAAATGGAAAAATATTGTTTTTGAAAATAAATTGAACTCAAATTTTGAAAATCAACCGGACTTCATTTTAAACTAAAGTCACTCAATCAACGACTAATGTCATGGATTGAGGGGAAGAGTGATTTCAAATTAAATATTTTCAAACGATATTCCATCTATCAAGTCCGTTTGTACGAAATAAAGTGGTGATCTAAAGATTTAATGTTATGTCATAGAATGATTTTTCTTTTGAATCAAGGTCTTTCAAAATGAAATTTTTTCTGTTCTTGTTTGATTGTGAAATTGTTTTATTTTACTTAAAAGATTTCTTATATTGGTCCATTTCGATCATTTTTCAAAAATTAAATCTTGCCACGTCTTTCCTCAAATTTTTCTAAAAGATTTAAATCAATTGGGATCTCAAATCTCAAATGGTTTGAAATTTTTGATCGGGGGAGAGATCGTGATTTAAATCTCAAATCTGTTTTAGCCCTTTAAAGGCACTCCTGCCTCCATGTGCCAAACGTTTTCAAATACATGATACACATGTTGAGGAGGAGCATTTAACCAAAAAACCAGAAGAGTATTTAAACAAGGCCACATTTTCTCTCATGTTTTCTAAACCTTATTAAATCACTTGGGATCTAAAATCTCAAAGGGTTTGATATTTTTGATCGGGGGAGAAATTGTGATTTAATATGAAATCTGATAAATGATGATCATTTTGATTCAAAGTGTAGGTTCTCTCTAATATGTGCCAAACTCTTTCGTATATCGATACACATATTGAGGGGGAGCAAATGGTTTATATTGGCAATCGTGAAAAGTACTTCAAATGAACTCTTGCCTCTATGTGATAAAATGATTTCAAATATTCTATGCACATATTGAGGGGGAGAATTTACCAAAGAAAATCAAATGGCTTTTTCTACGGAAATTGTGATAAAGAAATTATTTCAAAGAACTCTTGCCTCCATGTGCTAAACAATTTCAAGATCATATGCACATGTTGAGGGGGAGCATTTCTAAATGATAAAAACTATTAAGGTACAAAATGCTTTGATCTCGTATCACAAGTACCTTGATTGATTTTTCCAAATGATTTTTCAATTGGTTTCAAGGAAGAATGAACAGTACCAAAAGACCGATCATTTTACTTTATGCATGGTGTTATAAGGATGGTTAGGTTAGGTATTCGTTCCCACGATCCCGCTAGAGCCGGAGGGATCTACCCAAGGACAATCCACTAGATAGTGTAGAGTCCTTAGATATGATGAAAAAAGGAGAAAAGTGAGATACGGGAAGAGTGGCGACTGAGATAGAGCTAGTACTGGAATAAACCTAATAAGGTTCTAGTTATGAAGTCTCGGTAAGCACTGAAGGGGTTGAAGAATGAAAAAGAATTAAATGTGAAAAGGGTGAAAAGAAATAGCCCTCCAATAATTCAACCTTAGGGCAGAAACCGGGTTCAATACATATGCTACTGGTGGTTACTAAGGTAACACTAGTATTAAAGACAAGACATCATGGACCCAGTGACGCACTGCACTAAACTTCCCAAGCTACTCAAGTTCCTCTTAAAAGGGCTTGTTTCATTCTCACGGGGAACCTACATTATCTATCGACTCTCTCTTAGAGATTATTGATATTGAAGAAGGAGACCCTCTCCCTAGTCTCCGCATAGGAACCAAATGTGCACTATTGAGTCTAGAGCCAAGAGATCATCCACAATATCTCATTAGGACACTAAATTCATGAAGACTTGCTGTTTCACACAATGTGGAAAGTAAGAATATATTAAGAGTCCTACGCATTATCCTTGTGGTATTGCCAGAACATCCGAGTGATATGAAAACATTCACGAGGAGGATGGAAATCCTTCTAGAGCCAACATCAAACAAGCTCTTGGTGGGTGACATGTGAGATCTTTTCTAAAGATCAAGCTTGTGACAACTGGATAGAAACAAAGGGGAGATTCAATCTTGAATCAACCTTGGTCCAGGAATGGAATTGACGAATGCTTTTGGAAAAACCGTTCGATGTGCAAATCTTCTTTTCTCTAGCACATCGAATGTGTATTCATTTTCAAACTCAAAAAGTATCTCTGATTGAAAAAATGCTTTTGGAAAAACCGTTCGATGTGCAAATTTCTTCTTTTCTCTAGCATATCGAATGTGTACTCTTTTCAAATACAAAAGGTATTTTTTATTGAAAATCGATTTTCTCATAAAACCTTCATCGTATTGCAAAACTCTTTCTTCTAAGCAATACGCGGTTGTTTTTCAAATCAATTTTTCATCAATCAGTGAATCTCAATTCGCTGGTTCACTCACTCCGTGTTGTCTTCTTTGAGACGTTCCGGTTTGAAAACAGCTAGAGCAGCTGCGAAACCCTGATGGATCTAGGACACTCTCCTTGTGTCAATGATATTTTGTATAATATTATCAAGCAAGCGGAATTTACTTAAGTAATACTTAGAAGATGAATTATATGACGTATGAGAATAAACACAAGTTAACACAAAACTCAAGCTCCAATATTATTAATGAATAATATGAGTGATCTTAACTTATCACTAGGGTTACACCTTGAAGCTTTTGTAGGTAATATTGCAATACGATATATATCTAAGACAATGACCTAGGATCTCCTTTTATACAACAAGGAGTCCTTTACAAGATAACTATAAAGCTAACATAATAGAATATACACAAGATCTATTCTATACTTATCAAGACGCGTTTAACCTTATCATAAACTGATAGCAGTGGTAATGAAGAACTTGCAGTGGGAATACGTTTCCACTGCTAGTGTTAAACCAAGCAGTGTAAACCACCACTATCCGTGGTAACGGATTATTCCCAACAATCCTCCCCTAAACTTATGATTTCTCCAATATGCATTAACTTCAAGGATTTGGGAATTCAATCAAACACTTCACTTCTTTTCTCTTAACTTTTGTATAGCTCTTGAACACTGATCTTGAAGCCTTTGTAACAATGCTCTGACCTTCTCATTGTCTTCATTGACTCTTATGTGTAAACTTAACATTACTGTAAGAGCTCCAGCTCTAAGTGGATATTCTTTCTCAGCAAGCATGAAAAAGTCTTCTCCATTTGTAGAGACATGATGAACTTCACATGAATCATAATAAAACCATTTAGTGCCAAAACATGTAAACAAGGTTTTCTAGTAGTCATCATCAGCATTTGGTTCAAAAAGCCTTCTAAGATTTACCCATAACTGCATCTCCTTTGCATCTTTCAGATCTTGAGCATTAAACCTTTCTTGAACTAATTTCCATAGTGTATTAAGGTCATCTCTGTCAAAAGATTTAATAAGATCTTCAAATGTCATGAATGATGAAGTTTCACCTCCCAGCCTTGTAATCTTCCATGTTGAAGCAAAATTGCTAGCAGTGTAAACTTCCCAATCAATGATAGGATGTCGAATTTGCAGTGGTTCTGGATAAAAATCTATGTCTTCAATCACAATCATTTCAGTCATTTGATCTTCAGTGAACTTCTCAGTAGAAATCTCCTTCTCAGTAGACTTTGTATAATCTTCATCAACCTTAGTCTTCTTAATAGTTTGAGAATCACTTACTTTAGCCTTTCTCTTCAATCTAGGAATCTCTCTTTCTTCTTCTTTAGAACCCATTGGAATAAAAGATTTATCTTGTTTCACAGTTCTGTAGTAAGCCTTTTCAACTTGATCATCAGACATTCCTTTAAATTGATGCTTTTTCCATTTACCAACATGACAATAATAAGACTTCATGTATGCAAGTATTTGAGCCTTGGTTGGTTGTCTTGGTTTCTTCTGACCCTTTTTGACTGAATTAATCACATTTTTGTCACACCCCCAATTTACCTGTTTTGCAGCGGAATGGAATTCCTAGGGATTGACTGTCATAGCATCACAATCACAGTTATATTGAACGACCTAAAGTGTCGTTTTATAAACACATCGTTTGATATTTATTTAAAATATTGAGAGTTACAAGATAGGTCCCAAAAGTTGATAAAGTTTGCGGAAATATGTTTATTACAAGCCAAACGATGTTTTGAAAATGCCATAATATACAATGAGACGCGTCGACGCCGCGACTCTATGAGGGTTCCTTATTCGTGTCATGATGCGAATGTCTTAGTTACCTGAAAATACATTGCTAAAACGGTCAACAATAATGTTGGTGAGAAATCATAGGTTTATGAAAATGCTTTATACGACTACACAAGTATAGACCATGTATGACAATCATGCCACATAAAAATGTTACAATTGCTATAAGTCCATGACACCGAAACTAGACTGATCATGATGTTCGCCCCAACAGAGTGTTTGCCAAACAACTCAAATAATGATATTAAATGAAATGCATCCGTTTAACCAGTTGGAATCCACCAACCGGATGGAGGAGTCACCCTCGATAGATCTATCCACTCACCCTCGCTTCTATGAAATTAACGGTTCATGTTATATAATGGGGACATTCAATTGGCATGAGGTAACTTAAGCAATGTAATGAATTTGATATACTTGGTATCGTAATAAAAATGATGTGCAATGTATTCTCCCCCGTAGGTTTGAAAAGAAGTATAAACATGTACAACGGGGCTATGAAAACTCACTTGATGAATTGATGCGATGACAAAAGTGAGTACACCGAAATGTAGCGTGAATCTCAAAACTTGACCTATTATGAATGATATGATACGTAATAAGTTATGATGTAATGTTATGCATGCAATTCGGATGATATCTATACCACTTATGAATTTTTGAAAATAATTCTTTTCGTCGAAAATAATCTTTTAACGTCTTAACCATTTTTAAATTACTCCCCATGTATTTACGTTGAAATGATATCCGACGATAATCATTTAGTGATTTATTATGAAATTATAACTTTTCGTCGTAAAATAATGTCGTTGAAATTTTCATGAAAGTGACTAAGTGGCCTCGAAAAGCTAGTCGTAAAATGGTGCACGTCGAGTGTTAGGAAACGAACTCAACGGTTTTGGGAAGCTTGTATCATTATCTCAAAGTTTTAGTATTTAAGATTTCATCCTAGAGGTCTCGATCATAAAGAAAAATATAGGTTAAGTATGGTACTTGTGTCCAAAATATAGTTTAAGGGTGGTTTTCGGCAAAGTTTAAGTGATCGTATTTAATTCATTACAACTCCGCTTGACAAATGGTCGGACATTTTGAAAAATATGCTTGGCGAACTTACTTTTACTAGAAGACATAACTTTATAAAAAGTTCTACATCAATGTTAAAAACGACCTTCAACATGGTCACATGTTGCCGTAATACTTGTCTATTAGAAATTTAATAGTTTTTCTTATATAATAAAGTTACGACAACTTTGTGTAAACGTGTATAATTTAATCGTTACAAATCCGTTTTCTACGTTTTATATGTCCTTAGCTTTGTATCAAAGTATACTAATATATTTTTTATAAGTCGACACAATTTATAACGCCTAAGCCTCATTTTTGACTCGTACAAAGTAGACGTAACATGCTGAATTTTCAGAATTTTATAGTTTTAAATGCCTAACTTGAAAAATTCATAACTTCTTCGTTATAGCTCCGTTTTAATCCGTTCAAGCGGACACGTTTTCGTTTTAAAGTGTATTTTCTAAATATCTAGGCCAAAATTTTTTACCTACAGTCGAATTTTCCAGATTTCAAAAATAAGGACAGACCCTTTAGAAAACTTGTCGAAATGAGTTTTTCTCGCGCCAAACCTATTCTAACCAATTCAAAACAACTCCGAAGCTATTCTAATCCTACCATACACCTTCTTAGGGTGTCATGGGTTCCTAGACATCACCAAGAGTGATATATTACAAGGAGTAATTATAGGATGACATAAATATATATAACTCTTAAAAACAAATGAAAAAGTGGTATAAACATCATACGACTTGCATGTTTTCTCGAGCTTAATGAAATGAACATAAAAATGAATATGAAATATGATCATGAATATGGGATGCTTACTAGTTAACTTGATGAGGTTATAAGAAGAAAGGATTCTTCCTAATCACCCAAGGTTTTTATTTCACAACCTTAATCATGAGTGTAACTAGAGTGTATAAAACTTGTCTAGAAAAGTTTTTGATGATCCCTTCTTTGTCCTTGTGGTTGGCCGGTTTTGCAAGAGGAGAGAAAGAGAGATTTATTTGATCTTTTCACTAATGAGTTGAATGTGTTATTACTTGAGTATAATACATTATAAGAGTAGATATTTAGTAAACTCAAATGACTCACCCCCTTGTGTCGACAAGGGGGTATTAGTCATACTAATACACATTTTTTTTTTTTATGTATAATGAAGTATAATGTATAGTTAATTGAAGACATGTGGTAACTTGTATACACATTTGAGTATTTAGGGTAGCGCTAGCTAAAAATAAATTTTAACGGGTCAAGATAAAATATATTAAGGTCATAAAAATTATAAAAATACATTTCTTGCAAAATTTGAGTGAAATAATAATTATCGTGTAGTATTTAAGAAAACCGTCGTAATTATATAAATATAACAATTTATATACAAAATAAATTTAAAACACTGGGTAAACTCATAATATTATTTTATAATCTTAATATAAGTATAAAAATATATCGGGATAATTTTTGGAAGTATCGGGTTAATTGTTCAAAATAATTAATTACGCGATAGCGTTTATTTAATATGAAATTATACGTTTAATGTAATATGCAAAAACCATGCATGAACTAATATGATGATAATGATGCCAATGATATGTAGACTAAACCTAGTCTATATGGAATGTCCTTGATGATTGTTCATGAATTCACAGCTAAACCATTAAGGTTACGGGAATTTGATACTCGTAAACCTAGTTTATGATAAATGATAAATGGTGAAGCATGAGTAATGTTTTGAAAAATGATCTGAAAATACGAGTTGTCACATTCGCCCATCCAAAAAGGAATTCAGTCCCTGAATTCAGTCCTTGTTGGGTCCTACGGTGTTGTCGGTGAAAAGATGAGGATATTTGAGGCGCATCTGGTCTTCCCGTTCCCAAGTAAACTCAGGACCTCTTCGAGAATTCCAGCGAACCTTCACGATAGGAATACGACTTTGTTTCAACTGCTTGACCTCGCGGTCCATGATTTCTGCAGGTTCCTCCACGAAATTGAGTTTATCGTCGAGTTGAATTTCTTCCAATGGAATAACGAGTGATTCGTCCGAAAGACATTTCTTCAGGTTTGAAACGTGAAACGTGTTGTGTACGTGACTAAGTTCTGACGGAAGATCAAGTCGATATGCTACAGGGCCGACTCTGCTCAAAATTTTGAATGGCCCAATGTACCTCGGGTTCAACTTCCCGCGTTTTCCAAATCGTACCACGCCTTTCCAAGGCGATACTTTCAACATCACTTTGTCGCCAACTTGAAATTCTAATGGTTTGCGTCTAACATCTACGTAACTTTTCTGTCAGCTTCTGGCAGTTCTGAGTCTATCTCGGATTTGGACTATCTTTTCTGTTGTTTCCCGTACCATTTCTGGACCAGTGAGTTGTGCGTCTCCAACCTCGGCCCAACAAACAGGTGATCGGCACTTTCGACCATAGAGTGCCTCGAATGGTACCGCTTTTATACTGGTGTGATAACTATTGTTGTACGAGAATTCGATCAATGGCAAATGGTTAGCCCAACCATTTCCAAAATCAATCACACATGCCCTCAGCATATCTTCTAATGTTTGAATTTTCCTTTCACTTTGACCATCGGTTTGTGGATGATATGCTGTGCTCATCTCTAATTTGGTTCCAAATGAATCTTGTAATGATTTCCAGAAGTTTGAAGTGAATCGACTATCTCTGTCAGAAATGATGGAAATTGGTGCACCGTGCCTTGAGACTATTTCCTTGACATAAAGTCTCGTAAGTTGTTCCATGGAATAAGTCTCTCTAATTGGTATGAAATGGGCTGATTTGGTAAGACGATCAACGATTACCCATATAGCGTCGTAACCTCCCGATGTCTTAGGAAGTTTCGTGACAAAGTCCATCGTAATGCGTTCCCATTTCCATTGGGGAATTTCTGGTTGTTGGAGTAATCCTGAAGGTTTCTGATATTCGACTTTTACCTTAGAGCAAGTAAGGCATCTACTAACGTACGTGGCAATTTCCGCTTTCATGTCCGGCCACCAATAAAGTTTCTTGAGATCCTGATACATCTTATCAGATCCTGGGTGAATAGAATACTTTGACTTATGCGACTATGCGTAATCAATTCTCGTATCCCGCCATAAAATGGTACCCACATTCTATCCTTGAAGCATAATACTCCATCTGCTCTCTTTACAAAGCCATTTGCATTTTCGGGCATACCATAAAGCTTTTCACTTGGTCGGTTTTCCTCCTTGAGTGCCTCGATTTGTGCCTCGAGTATTTTTGATGGTAAAGGTGAACTGATTGTCATTCCCAATGATCGGACTCTTAAAGGTTTGGGTCTTTCTTTCCGGCTAAGAGCATCAGCCACAACATTGGCTTTTCCCGGGTGATACTTGATTTCACAATCATAATCGCTGAGTAATTCCAACCAACGACGTTGCCTCATGTTAAGTTCCTTCTGATCAAGAACATATTGTAAACTCTTGTGGTCCGTAAACACTGTGCACTTTGTACCGTAAAGGTAGTGTCTCCAAATCTTGAGTGCAAAAACTACGGCCCCCAACTCAAGATCATGAGTGGTGTAATTCTTCTCATGAACCTTAAGTTGTCGAGAAGCATAAGCTATCACCTTCTCGTTTTGCATTAAAACAGCTCCAAGCCCTTTATGTGAAGCATCGCAGTATATAACGAAGTTCTCAATTCCTTCGGGTAATGCCAAAATTGGCGCACTGCAAAGCTTTTGCTTCAACAACTGAGAAGCAGCTTCTTGTTTCTTTCCCCATTCATACTTCTTGTTTTTCTGTGTCAACTTGGTCAAAGCTTTAGCTATCTTTGAAAAACCTTCGATGAATCTTCGGTAATACCCGGCGAGTCCTAGAAATTGTCGGATTTCTGTAGGATTTGTTGGAGTAGCCCAATCTTTTACAGCTTCAATCTTTGCAGGATCAACTTGTAGTCCTTGACTATCAATGACATGACCAAGAAATTGTACTTTACGGTTCCAAAAATCACACTTCGAAAATTTGGCATACAACTTCTCATTCTTGAGTAGTCCTAAAATCGTTCTTAAATGCCCTTCGTGCTCTTCTTTGCTCTTTGAGTAAATCAATATGTCATCGATGAATACTATAACAAACTTGTCCAAATACGGTTTGCATACCCTATTCATGAGATCCATGAATACTGCAGGTGCATTAGTTAATCCGAACGGCATTACTTGAAACTCATAATGTCCATAACGTGTTCTAAACGCCGTTTTCGGATATCCTCCTCCCGAACTCTAAGTTGATGGTAACCTGACCTTAGGTCAATCTTTGAGTAGATACTAGATCCTTGCAACTGATCGAACAAGTCGTCGATTCTGGGGATTGGGTAACGATTCTTCACCGTTAACTTGTTCAGCTCTCTATAATCTATACACATTCTGAAGGATCCATCTTTCATCTTCACAAACAAGACCGGTGCTCCCCAAGGAGAGGAACTCGGCCTAATGAATCCTTTGTCTAAAAGTTCTTGCAACTGGTTAGACAACTCTTGCATCTTTGATGGTGCTAATCGGTAAGGTGCTCGTGCAATTGGTGCAGCTCCGGGCACTAAGTCAATATGAAATTCTACTTGACGTGCCGGTGGAAGTCCGGGCAAGTCTTCGGGAAAGACTTCAGGAAATTATCGAGCAATCGGTACATCCTCAAGTCGCTTCTCCTCCGACTTCTTCTCGGTTATATGTGCTAAGAAAGCAAAACAACCTTTCTTTATGTACTTCTCCGTCTTGATGCATGATATAATACTGAGTCTAGTTCCACTTCGTTCCCCACGAATGATCAAAGTTTCGCCGTTGTAAGGAATATGAACAACTTTGTCATCACAAATGATTCTTGCAAGATGTTTGGATAACCAATCCATACCGATGATGACGTCGAAACTACCTAGTTCTACAGGCATAAGGTCTATATTGAAGGGATGATTTAGAAAATTGAGTGTACAACCACGGACAATGGTGTCGGTGCTAATTAAGTTACCATTAGCTAATTCAATGTTGTATGATGTGTCTAATGTGGTTGGTTTGATATTGAGTAAAGGTGCAAATATAGTGAACACAAAACTTTTATCGGCTCTCGAATCAAATAAAACTGATGCATAACGATTATTGATAAGGAACGTACCCGTGACGACATTCGGGTCCTCCCTAGCTTCTCCACCTCCCATGACATAGGCTCTTCCTTGTGCCATTCCACCTTGATTCCTGTTTCCTTGGTTCCTTCCCTTTGGACACTCAGTCTTGTAGTGTCCCCTTTCTCCACAACCAAAACATGTCACTGGTGGTTTTGATTTTCCCCGTAGCTGGCATCTTGCATTCCCTAGTTTGATGACCCACTTTCTTACAATTCCGCATGGATCGGGACAACGTCCGACTTGTGATTACTCAAACACATCTCACACTTAGGCAAAATCCCCGTGTATCCCTTTTTCTCCTTTGGGCCTGCAACATAGGCCTTTGCAACCTCTTGTCTCTTAGGTGGTTGTTGAGTGACATTTCCACCTCTGTTGTTGTCCCACTTTCGTTTGTTGTTGTTATTGTTGTTATAGTTGGTGTAATTGTTTCAGTTATTGTTGTAATTGGAGCGGTTGTTGGTATTGTTGTTGTTTCGGTTGGTGTTGGCGATGTTGCTTCTCTTTACTACTTGAGCCATGAGCTTTTGAGACACTCTAATAGATTCCTCAATCGTTTGCGGATCAAAAGAAATCACGTCTCCTTGAATAACTTGGGGAAGTCCCCCAATGAAAGCCTCCAGTGGCTTCTCATTATCCGAAACCATAGATGGGCATAACGCGGCCAATTCTTGAAACCTTCGAATGTAAGTATCGATGTCATACCCCATAGTTACCAGTTCATAGAATTCGGTCTTCAACTTTTTCACCTCCGTACGCGGACAATACTTCCTCATTAGAAACCTTTTTAATTGCTCCCAGGTGAGCTTGAAAGCATTTTCCATTCCCATTGGTTGAGCATACGAATTCCACCACGACATTGCCCCATCAAATAGTGTACTCGTGGCAAACTTAACCTTGCTATCCTCCGGGCAATTACATAACAGGAACACGGACTCCATTTTCTCGAACCATCTAACCATGGCGTTGCCCTTCAGGTGCCCTTGAACTTAGTGGGATCTCCACTTTTAAAATCCTTATCGAACAACTTCTAACCCGGACCCTCTGCAATGCTGCGCAGGCATGTCTAGCGGCCTCGGCGTATCCGTAGCCTCGGCGGCGGCCACCGATGCTCTCTCGGTCCTTAATGCATTGGCTATGCTATCATTCACATTCTTATAGCGGCTTGAGTCAATTCAGGTGTGGCTTTCTTTGGCGCCATTGCTCTTCAAAACCATAAGATGAAACAATTATGAGAACTCGTAAGTAGACACAAACATTACACATATATATATCCACAACCACAACATGCATAATATAAATGAAATCACAACGGAACAACCACGAAATATCACAAATATAATCACAACACACGTGGATAATATACATGAAAATTTCGGCCTTCATGGACCAATATCATAGATAGTAAAACCATTCCTACATAGTAGAGTCAACACTTGATATTTTTGTTTGTACAACAACCAAAAGACAACAAGTTCTTTAACTATGTCACACACCTTGTGACTAGGATAATAGTAATAAAAACTATACATGATAAAAAATCTACAATAGGCACCTCCTGGTGCTCCGCCAGCTCGATCCTGTAGATCTCGAACCTGTGTAGCCAAACTAGCAACCAAACCCCTCAACTCGCTAATCGACCTGTGCGGTAACCATGCTCTCACGAGCTAATGCCAACTCGAGCACGCCGAAGTTCGTCTGTGCCATCTCGGCTCTGCCATATAACTCAGGCATCTCCTGCCTCAACTCAACAATATGCTCCCGGTTCTCTAACTGTCTAGATTCTAAACCCTGGTGAGCCATATCAATCGAAACCCTACCTATCACGAGGCCTTCAACCTCCTCCTCAATGGTCTCCACTCGGTCCAATGACAGTTCCTCTAACTGTCCTAACAACCTATCTATCTGTATCTGTTGGCTATCTATACGTGCCCCTAATGTCTCAGTGGAAGGCTGTCTAGCAGCAGCAGCCTTTGAACTCTCACCTATCTCAAACCTAACAGGTGGTTCGAGCTCTGTAGAGGGTGATCTTTGGGATGTCAAAACGTGCATGCTTTTTGAGCGGCAAGTCCAATGTAGGTATAGGATCCCTAAGATAGTATGATGAAGATGATGATGATAATAGTGGTGATGGTGGATGAATCGGGCTATGTGTAGGGCTAACAAGTGGGGTAGGTGCGACTTCGCCCTCCTCAAAGGGTTCGGTCTCAGTGTCAGTCACTATAAGTGGTAGATCTGAAGTAGAGCCAATAGAAGATAAAACTACAGTGGTGTGTGATAAGGCATCGTTCATGTTGGTGTCGGATGAGACATCCTCCATGTTCATGTCAGATGATATAGGGATAGTGTTGGAATCTGAAGACATCTCTGTGACAACCGATGTAAAATAAAAGTAAATAACTCGAATAAAATGTATATGAATCCGCATGTAAAGTGAACATGCACTTATGATGAAATGATGAGATGCTATGATGATGTAGTTATAGTCTAGGGTCAATGATGCAACCTAGTTCTCTATAACTGAAGCTCTGATACCAATCTGTCACACCCCCAATTTACCTGTTTTGCAGCGGAATGGAATTCCTGGGGATTGACAGTAATAGCATCACAATCACAGTTATATTGAACGACCTAAAGTGTCGTTTTATAAACACATCGTTTGATATTTATTTAAAACATTTAGAGTTACAAGATAGGTCCCAAAAGTTGATAAAGTTTGCGGAAATATGTTTATTACAAGCCAAACGATGTTTTGAAAATGCCATAATATACAATGAGACGCGTCGACGTCACGACTCTATGAGGGTTCCTTATTCGTGCCATGATGCGAATGTCTTAGTTACCTGAAAATACATTGCTAAAACGGTCAACAATAATGTTAGTGAGAAATCATAGGTTTATGAAAATGCTTTATATGACTACACAAGTATAGACCATGTATGACAATCATGCCACATAAAAATGTTACAATTGCTATAAGTCCATGACACCGAAACTAGACTGATCATGATGTTCGCCCCAACAGAGTGTTTGCCAAACAACTCAAATAATGATACTAAATGAAATGCATCCGTTTAACCAGTTGGAATCCACCAACCCGGATGGAGGAGTGTCACCCTCGATAGATCTATCCACTCACCCTCGCTTCTATGAAATTAACGGTTCATGTTATATAATGGGGACATTCAATTGGCATTAGGTAACTTAAGCAATGTAATGAATTTGATATACTTGGTATCGTAATAAAAATGATGTGCAATGTATTCTCCCCCGTAGGTTTGAAAATAAGTATAAACATGTACAACGGGGCTATGAAAACTCACTTGATGAATTGATGCGATGACAAAAATGAGTACACTGAAATGTAGCGTGAATCTCAAAACTTGACCTATTATGAATGATATGATACGTAATAAGTTATGATGTAATGTTATGCATGCAATTCGGATGATATCTATACCACTTATGAATTTTTGAAAATAATTCTTTTCGTCGAAAATAATCTTTTAACGTCTTGACCATTTTTAAATTACTCCACATGTATTTACGTTGAAATGATATCCGACGATAATCATTTAGTGATTTATTATGAAATTATAACTTTTCGTCGTAAAATAATGTCGTTGAAATTTTCATGAAAGTGACTAAATGGCCTCGAAAAGCTAGTCGTAAAATGGTGCACGTCGAGTGTTAGGAAACGAACTCAACGGTTTTGGGAAGCTTGTATCATTATCTCAAAGTTTTAGTATTTAAGATTTCATCCTAGAGGTCTCGATCATAAAGAAAAATATAGGTTAAGTATGGTACTTGTGTCCAAAATATAGTTTAAGGGTGATTTTCGGCAAAGTTTAAGTGATCGTATTCAATTCATTACAACTCCGCTTGACAAATGGTCGGACATTTTGAAAAATATGCTTGGCGAACTTACTTTTACTAGAAGACTTAACTTTATAAAAAGTTCTACATCAATGTTAAAAACGACCTTCAACATGGTAACATGTTGCCGTAATACTTGTCTATTAGAAATTTAATAGTTTCTTATATAATAAAGTTACGACAACTTTGTGTAAACGTGTATAATTTAATCGTTACAAATCCGTTTTCTACGTTTTATATGTCCTTAGCTTTGTATCAAAGTATACTAATATATTTTTTATAAGTCGACACAATTTATAACGCCTAAGCCTCATTTTTGACTCGTAAAAAGTAGACGTAACATGCTGAATTTTCAGAATTTTATAGTTTTCGTCGCCTAACTTGAAAAATTCATAACTTCTTCGTTATAGCTCCGTTTTAATCCGTTCAAGCGGCCACGTTTTCGTTTTAAAGTTTATTTTCTAAATATCTAGGCCTAAAAGTTTTACCTACTTTCGAATTTTCCAGATTTCAAAAATAAGGACAGACCCTTTAGAAAACTTGTCGAAATGAGTTTTTCTCGCGCCAAACCTATTCTAACCAATTCAAAACAACTCCGAAGCTATTCTAATCCTACCATACACCTTCTTAGGGTGTCATGGGTTCCTAGACATCACCAAGAGTGATATATTACAAGGAGTAATTATAGGATGACATAAATATATATAACTTTTAAAAACAAATGAAAAAGTGGTATAAACATCATATGACTTGCATGTTTTCTCGAGCTTAATGAAATGAACATAAAAATGAATATGAAATATGATCATGAATATGGGATGCTTACCAGTTAACTTGATGAGGTTATAAGAATAAAGGATTCTTCCAAATCACCCAAGGTTTTTATTTCACAACCTTAATCATGAGTGTAACTAGAGTGTATAAAACTTGTCTAGAAAAGTTTTTGATGATCCCTTCTTTGTCCTTGTGTTGGCCGGTTTTGCAAGAGGAGAGAAAGAGAGATTTATTTGATCTTTTCACTTTGTGAATAATGAGTTGAATGTGTTATTACTTGAGTATAATACATTATAAGAGTAGATATTTAGTAAACTCAAATGACTCACCCCCTTGTGTCGACAAGGGGGTATTAGTCATCACTAATACACATTTTTTTTTTATTATGTATAATGAAGTATAATGTATAGTTAATTGAAGACATGTGGTAACTTGTATACACATTTGAATATTTAGGGTAGCGTTAGCTAAAAATAAATTTTAACGGGTCAAGATAAAATATATTAAGGTCATAAAAATTATAAAAATACATTTCTTGCAAAATTTGAGTGAAATAATAATTATCGTGTAGTATTTAAGAAAACCGTCGTAATTATATAAATATAACAATTTATATACAAAATAAATTTAAAACACTGGGTAAACTCATAATATTATTTTATAATCTTAATATAAGTATAAAAATATATCGGGATAATTTTTGGAAGTATCGGGTCAATTGTTCAAAATAATTAATTACGCGATAGCGTTTATTTAATATGAAATTATACGTTTAATGTAATATGCAAAAACCATACATGAACTAATATGATGATAATAATGCCAATGATATGTAGACTAAACCTAGTCTATATGGAATGTCCTTGATGATTGTTCATGAATTCACAGCTAAACCATTAAGGTTACGCGAATTTGATACTCGTAAACCTAGTTTATGATAAATGATAAATGGTGAAGCATGAGTAATGTTTTGAAAAATGACCTGAAAATACGAGTTGTCACAATTTTCATGTGCTTGATTGTTCTTCATTTTAATAAAATCCTTTAACTGAGCAGTTCTTTGTTCCTCAGTTAAGGACGCATCAGCAATAAGGTCAATTGCCTTTTTCTTGATTTCGGATTATTAGCCACGGCTGAATATATTCTTCGATAGGAACATAGATAAACTCTGGAGCTTTTTCTTTCATAATTAGAGGTTGAACAGTGGAAATTGAATCTTGTTATCTTCCATTCTATCCAATCTTTTAGCTTCCAAAAAGCTTACAACTTCAAGTTCTTTCAATCTTTTCTTCTCGGCAACTTTCTCACAATTTGATCTTTTGCTATCTTCATAGCAAGTTCTCTATCAAGATCAATCTGAACTTTTCTTTTCTTTGAAATCTTACCTTGATTTCTTGTACATCTTCCATAACCGCTTTACCCTTGTGCGTCTTCAAATTATCAAATTCTTCACTTGCAGTGGCAATATTTAGCTCTGCATGGAAATAAAATCGATGGTAAAATCGATTGCAGTTTGGAAAATGTCTTGATCTTCAAGTTTCTCTCCATGAGTTCCAGCTTCCTTTGCTCCTTTACTTGTATCTCCTTCATCTTCAAAATCAATTTTCCTCCCCTTAGTGTCAGAACCTGTTTTCCTCCCCTGTTTGGATGAATTTCCCAAATCTTGATCAGTTGAATCACCATCAGAAGGTGAGGATGAAGATGAAATCACCATCTTTGCAGTCTGCTTGTGCTTTTTCAACCTCTGCATCTCTCCCTTTAAAGTCTCGAATCTCTGCGTAATTGTTGAACATCCTTGGCATGTTGCTTCTTAACAATAACCAAGTCCTTTTGTAGAGACTCAATTTGCTTTGCTAATTTGGTACACAGAACCATCAATTCCAATTGGTTTCCACTGCCCTCGGCACTTCCATTTGTGTGACTGTTGGGAGAGGTGAATCATGGGGCATTGGTCCAGATTCCTCCATAGTAGGACTAGGTGGAAGTCTAGAACCACCACTTTCGTTCCTAGACCAAAAGGTTCAGAAACTTGATGTGTTGTCATGAGAGGAGTTGACTGTTTAGACCTTCTCTCATAGGTTCTTGAAACTGGTGGGGTATAATCAATGTTGGGAAGATCAATTATAGGTGTGTTTTGTTCAGATGAAATTTTAGCAAGCATTTGGGATAGGAGAGGTGTAAAAATCATATTGCCATCTTTATTCAAATTTTGAAAAACTTTAGGCTTTAGGAAACTGATTTGATAAACAGTAGTATGAGGTTGCAGTTGAAATTCATTTAGCACAGCTTGCACAAACCTTATATGAGTGGTATGAAGAAAGTCCACAATTTGATGAAAAACAGGGCCACTCTTCTCGTTAGTCTTTTGTAAGTAGGCCACTAGGTTGTGCTCATCTGCAAATTTCAAAGAAGCCATAGAAACTTTTGATGAAAAATATTATTATATCAGTAAGAATTGAAGTAATGACTAGCCAATTGAGAGAAAAATATATATAGGGTTAGGGTTTAGAATTGATGCGCAAGTAAAATTATCTTTAGAAAGTAGTTATAATATAGAAAGAAGATAATTTACTTAAAATATTAACCCTATATATATGACTATCAATGGTTACTTTCAACGGCTAGTGAAAAATAAATTACTTGACATAATCGGTTGTAACGGCTAGAATAACAGTGGTAAAATAACACGTCGTGGAAATGTGAACTAGCGATGGTAATTTTTCACAAAAATTCAAAGAGCGTGGAAAATAAAATCATTAGAAAACAATACTGCTCCCAATATAGTTTTTAGCAAACTATCAGCTATCAACGAATTTGATATGTCTTTACCATGAGCCGTTTGCTATGGACTAGACAACTCTTAATCATAAAGAATATGGTGAGTTGATAACCATATAGTTTTTGGTAAACTATCAACCATAAACGGATTTGTCAAGTCTTTACCAAGATAGCCGTTTGCTCTGTACTAGTTGATTCTTATGTGTATTAGACATGGTGAATCAATAACCATTTGATGTGTATCTTAGATATACACCTTTTAACTCCAACTCCTCATCAAAACTTGATATACAAACTCATACAACAATTGCATTACCCTACAACCTCCCCTCAACACAAGAAAACATTTATGGATTAAGCATTCCAAGACTTGTTACCAAGTACTGAAATCTTCCCACATCAAGACCTTTTGTCAATAAATCAGCATAGTTGTCATCAGTAGAAATTTTGACAACTTGAATTAGTCCCTTTTCATAGCAATCTCGAATGAAATGGTGTCTAATTTCAATATGTTTGGTCTTTGTGTGTTGAAAAGGATTCTTGATTATGCAAATGGTACTGCTATTGTCAATATGTATGATGGTATTCATGAAATTGTACCCATAGTTCAAAAGTTGATTTTGAAGCCATAATACTTGAGCACAGCAGCTTGCAGCAGCAATATACTCTACTTCAGTTGAAGAATTAGCCACCATTGTTTGTTTCTTGCACTGCCATGACACTAACTTGTTGCCAAGAAATTGACATCCACCAGTTGTAGATTTTCTATCCAAGCTAGCTCCGGCATAGTCACTATCTGAGTAAGTAACCAGATCTAAAGGAGAATCTCTGCAATACCACAATCCCAGAGTAGGAAATGCTTTAAGATATCTGAAAATTTTCTTCACAGTAGTCAAGTGAGATAACTTGGGAGTAACTTGAAACCTTGCACAGGCACACACAACAAACATAATATCTGGTCTAGATGATGTAAGATACATCAAAGAGCCAATCATAGACCTATACATGTGCACATCAACAGCTTCACCACTGTTTTCCTTAAGAAGTAGATGTGTAGTCTTGTCTGCAGAGTCTTTGGATGACTTTGCATCGATAAACTTGAACTTCCTTAGTATTTCAGCCACATATTTATCTTGATTAATGAAAATACCATCTGACTTTTGTAGTACTTGAAGTCCCAAAAAGAATGTGAGTTCTCCCATAGAACTCATTTGAAATTCTTCTTTCATCAGTTTCTCAAAATCTTTGCACATCTCTGTCTTTGTAGACCCAAAAATGATATCATCAACATACACTTGAATAAGCAAGATATCATTCTTGTCTTTCTTGATGAACAAAGTTTGATCCACTCTGCCTCTATGAAACCCATTTGCAAGAAGATAAGTAGTTAAGGTTTCATACCATTCCCTTGGTGCTTGATGCAAGCCATACAAAGCTTTAACAACCCTGTAGACTTTGTTAGGATATTCAGGGTCTTCAAAGCCTGGAGGTTGTGAGACATAAACCTCTTCATCTATCTCATCCATATAGAAAAGCACATTTTACATCCATTTGATAGACTTTAAAGCCCATAAAAGATGCATAGGCTAAGAACAACCTAATTGCTTCAATCCTTGCAACAGGGGCAAACACTTCTTCATAATCAATACCCTCCTCTTGAGTATATCCTTGAGACACAAGCCTAGCTTTGTTTCTGATAACAATTCCCCTTTCATCTTTCTTGTTTCTGAACACCCATTTAGTACCTATTACCTTCTTGCCAGAAGGCAAATCACAAAGCACCCATACCTTTTGAAGCTTAAATTGGAGCAGCTCTTCTTGCATTGCTTCCACCCAACTTTCATCTTCAAGTGCCTTGTAAACATTCTTAGGCTCCATTTGTGACAGAAAACACATAAATAGACATTCATTCTTCCCTTCATGTATTTTAGACTCATATATTTTACTTATGAATCCATGAACATCAGGCAACTTTGTTTGTCTTCTAGTCTTCACAGGTGAATAGACAAGATGGTATCAGAGCTTGGGGAGTTCGTTACCTAGGGATTCACAGTTTTATTATATTGCTAGTTCACAGTTTCCACTGACACACACACACACCTATGTCTGATGTTTACATTGTTTGACACTTATAAACCTAATTCCCTGTATCTCTTTATATAATAAAGATACTAGGGTTACAAATGACTACAAGGGACTAGATAATAAATACTTCTTTGCCAAGTAGGTCCCTTGTCTTTCTTTGTCTTCAACAGTCCTTCATCTTTCATGTACTTTGTCTTATCAACTTTAGATATAGTTCCCAACAATCTTCCCCTAGTTGATAATGACAAAACCAAATAAGCACGAACAAGTATGTCATGAAAGATAAACAAACTTCCCCTTAAACATGCAATCACCAAGAATCTTCAAGTTGCAATCTTCTATGTAAATATTCTTCCCCTTTTTGTCATCTTCAATTAGGACTCATAAGTGAGCAACCTTGATCTTCACAACAACAAATCAATACCATACGTCTAATCCATCCTTCCAATGTCTCAAATTGCCCACCATTAAGTTTTCCGCATCTTTAAATGAATTTGAAACAGTAGAAATCAAAGTTAGCAGTAGTAATAACAACTAGCAGTTGTAAAAACCTTCACCTCGAATGATGCATGCAAATGGTTAAACATTTTAACATTAAGCTTCCCCTGAAACCCATATGTTAACCATTTGAAGAATGTAGGCTTTATGTAATAATTACTGATGAAGAAAACCAAGTATAACCAACTTGATGCTGAAGTAGAACAACCCAAACCTGTGTCTTATATCTTGCACTAAAGATGACATCGAACATATACCCAATCATGGTGTATAGAGAGACCGCAATCCCTTGACAATAATCACTGAGCACAATAACGTAACTCCTTCAAGTGTTTTGTCAATTCTTTGTCACATGAACGCACAAACAAGTTATCATAAAAGTGTAAACAGCCACTTTAAGATATAATAAAACACAAACCCAAATAATTCCACTTCATCTTTAAATAGGTGATAAGCGCCTTTCTTCGTAATCAATTATGATAACAAGAATGAGCCATGAACCTGTTAAGAACAAAAAAAAAAACAAACTTCAAACACCATGTTTGACTTCCCCTCAAGTCCAAAACTCCTCGTGTATGTGAACCAATCTCTCATATGTGTTTCACCAAAACCAAAATAAATATCACCATTCTCAAATTCAAACACTCTTTACTGCAGCCACAATATATATCGAGCAGTACCAATCAGTATAAACTTCTAAACGCAGCGTTGAGCTAGCAGTGGAAACGATAAAATCTTGCAGTGGAAACCTGTATACTAGCAGTGGTAACGATGCATGAGCAGTGGTAACTAATCATACTAGCAGTGGTTACGAGATAGGAAGCAGTGGTAAGTAGCAGTGGTAACCAATATGCTAGCAGTGGAAACGGAACATTAGCAGTGGTAACGTATCATGAATGCGGTGGAAACAAATGTAGCAGTAGCGACAGGTTCCAACAGTAGTTACCAACAATCACATAATCTTGAATATTCCGAATCGACTCTTTGAGAAAACACAAGGCCAGAACCACAATCAAAAGAACCAAATAATATCATTAAATCAGCCTTGATTTTATCATTTGTCTAGGGTTTTCTTTATGCTGAATATAAGAAGCATGAATAGTAGCGGCAACCAGGTATGAAAAACGAGTTGTAGAAAACCCTAATTTCAACCAACACTTTTTGGTCTTTAGTGACACTTTTTGGTGTCACTAAAAACTTGAAAAATTCAACTTACATGATGGTGTCTGCAGCAGTTTTCAAGCACGTATATCTGTTGACTGAGACCTTAGATCAACGATCCCTCCATTGGAAAGTTAGATGAGTATATAGAGAAGCTCCAGCCAAAATTTCAGCCCGATCCAACGGTTCACGAAAAAGTTATCGCCTCTTGAAAACTGTGCTGCAGAAACATTACGAATTTTTAGCCAATAGCGAATTTTTCGTCTTTTCTCCGATCTTCGACAAATAAAACCTTGAATCCTAGATATCGAGAGCAACCCGCTCTGATACCACATGTTAAGAATCGTTGCTCTAGGTTTATTAGACCTTATCTAGGATAATTAATGAAGTACAAATAACAATGAACAATAATAAGATGCACAGCGGAATAAATAAACTATCATTGTTATTACTAAGGTTTCTTCGTCATCATCATGTGTTCTACAAAACACATCTACAGCCCCAATCCTAAACGATCAACTCTAAGACGGTTACAATCTAACAAGGATCCATGATCCTTGAGGCTGACCAACTAGTCGACTAACACAATAGTCTAGGCGTTCATAAACTCACGCCCTAGACACACACACACACCTATGTCTGATGTTTACATTGTTTGACACTTATAAACCTAATTCCCTGTATCTCTTTATATAATAAAGATACTAGGGTTACAAATGACTACAAGGGACTAGATAATAAATACCAAGGTTGTCAGGATCGGGATCCTACCTAGGATCGTTTTTGGCTTTGCAAGATCGTGATCGTAGGATCGGATCGGGATCTTAAGATCCTATGAAAATGTGTATATTTTTGTATAGGGGCTGTAGTTCTATATATATATCTCGGCATAAGTCTACACTTAGTCAATTTGTATACTATATAACGTTAAAAAATAAAAAGAATGCCCATACTTTAAAGTTTACCGTTGGTGAACAATAAATAAACCAGTTTTTGTTTATCCTGTTTGAAATGTACATACATAGACTTAATATAAATTAATAAATCATATGTGTGTTGGTAAAAATAGCATGTAGTTGTCGTGAAAATATTGTTAGTCATTATCGTAATAATTTTGTACTTAATTTAGCCAATGCTAACACTAATTTCCTACAATGCGCATCTGTCACTTTAAACCGAATGGTCATTTGTGAAAAACAATGAATTAAAGTTCAAAAAAAAGAAAAACAATGAATTAGTGATTGAGATTGGGCTTTTTGAATCAAACATGGGGCTTAAATGCTTCACATAGAAGAAAAAAGTCCAAAAAAATGGTTTAGCAACAGGATCGGATCGTAAACGATCCTACGATCCTACGATCCGATCCTACGATCTGAGCGATCCTACCGATTTACGATCCCGTTGAGATCCTGATCGTTTTTTAAGTGTAGGATCGTAGGATCGTGCGATCCTACGATCAGGATCGCGATCCTGACAACCTTGATAAATACTTCTTTGCCAAGTAGGTCCCTTGTCTTTCTTTGTCTTCAACAGTCCTTCATCTTTCATGTACTTTGTCTTATCAACTTTAGATATAGTTCCCAACAAACCCTGTCAAGGAGATTCTTTGGAATTCTACCTGATCACAGGCAGTACTTGTACTGATCAACGGGGAACCGCGGGCCGTGTACCTCAATTCAACGAAAGTGATCAAAGTCACTTTCGTGTGTTTTATTGCTAACTGTTGTTTGCAGGTACATTTGGACGGTTGCAACTTATCAGAATTGAGAAGTCAATCCAATGCCGCATGCTCACAGCGTCCACACTTAATTGAAGAAATCATGACTTGTGCATATCTACATAACCTGGCTCTGATATTTTATACTATGCTTCTGCTACGCTGCTGCAAATATCTTGAACCAGTAAAGCTTCCGCTACTCTGATGGAAAGATGTCATGATTCAAAAGTGTGAGCATGTCGATCCAAAAGTCACAACATCTCATGATGGCAACACAACAAAGGGTGATCCAGAGATTTACTGTGGCTGATGATCTCAATGAAAGCTCAAATATCATCAAAGATGTTGGTCAGTTAAAGGCCTCCACTAAAAGTACAAAATATAATCGGACTTTGAAGTATCACTGATAAATCACAAAAGATGCGGAAGTTGAAGAATTAAAGTCTACGAGTTCAAGACTGAAGATTAAATAGAATGCTAGGATTCAAAATGTAAAACATGGGGTGACCTCCCTTAGGGGGAGATTGTTAGGAATTAGAAATTCCATAGTGAAGTGTCGGTCACCCCATATACAATCTAGCATAAGTTAGCTCGTAGACATTACGTTATTTACTTGTTATTTAGTTAGTTATTTAGTTTAGTGCAACACCGTGGAGGACGGACGGGTCTTTACCCACTGTATGCCTGATCCACAGTCTGAAGGAGGACGTTTAGTTTGTAACTATAAATACCCTCTACCTCCCAAGGTAGAGGGTTGGACCTTTCACTCAATCTAACTTTCTTTCTTTTGTTTACTTTCTCTCTCTAGAAAGGCTCTCATCTCCCACTTTCTCTCTCTAAAACCTCTAAATTATATGCCCCTTATTGTGATTATGTATGTGTTTATGAAATCCAATATCTTACAAATTGTGACTTTTGGACCAACATGCTCACATTCTGGATCATGAAATCTTTTCATCAGAGTAGCGAAAGCTTTAGTTGATTCATGATATTTGCAGCAGCGTAGCAGAAGCATGGAGTGAGAATATCAGAGTCATTGATGCACCTATCATAATATCTTTGGAAATGAATGTGTTGTGTGAGCATGCGGCTATGGATTGACCTCTCTATTCTGATCAGCTGAAAACGTCGGGAGTACCTGCATACAACAGTAAGCAATAAAGCCCACGAAAGTGTCTTTGATCACTTTCGTTGAATTGAGGTACACGGCCCACGGTTCCCCATTGATCAGTACAAGAACTGCATGTGATCATGTATAATTCCGAAGAATCTCCTTGACAGGGTTTCGCAGCTGCTCTAGCTGTTCTCAAACCGGAACGTCTCAAAGAAGACAACACGGAGTGAGTGAACCAGTGAATTTGAGATTCACTGATTGATGAAAAGAGATTTGAAAAACAATCGTGTTCTGCACAAAATAAAGTGTTTTTGCAATACAACAAAGGTTTTAAAGAAAATCAATTATCAATCATAAACACCTTTTATTTTTGAAATATTAATACACAGTCGATGTGCTAGAGAAAAGATTTTTAAGCACAACGACCGATTTTTCAAAGGTATCCGTCAATCCATAACCTGAACCATGATTGATTCATAGATTTGAATCGCCCCATTGTTTTTGTTCAGTTTTCACATGGTTGATCTATTGGATAGATCTCACATGCCACCTACCAAGAGCTTGTTTAATGTTGGCTCTAGAAGGCTTTCCATCTTCATTGTGAATATGTTTGCATATCACTCAGATGTTCTGGCAATACCGCAAGGATAATGCGTAGGACTCTTTAGATATAATCTCTCTTTCCACATTGTGTGAAACAGAGAGTCTTCAAGAATTTAGTGTCCTAATGAGATATTGTGGATGATCTCTTGGCTCTAGACTCAATTGTTCACATTTGGTTCCTATGCCAGAGACTAGGGAGAGGGTCTCCTTCTTCAATATCAACGATCTCTAAGAGAAAGTCGATAGATTATGTCGATTCCCCGTGAGAATGAAACAAGCCCTTTTAAGAGGAACTTGAGTAGCTTGGGAAGTTTAGTGCAGTGCGTCCTTTGGGTCCATAACGTCTTCTCTTCAATACCAGTGTTACCTTGGTAACCACCAGTAGCATATGAATTGAACCCGGTTTCTGCCCTAAGATTGAATTATTGGAGGGCTATTTCTTTTCACCCTTTTCTCGTTTCATTTCTTTTTCATTCTTCAACCCCTTCAGTGCTTACTAAGACTTCATAATTAGAACCTTGTTGGGTTTATTCCAGTACTAGTTCTGTCTTAGTCCGCACTCTTCCCATATCTCACTTTTCTCCTTTTTTTTCATCATACCTAAGGACTTCTACACTATCTAGTGGATTTTACCTGGGTAGATCCCTCCGGTTCTGGCGGATCATGGGAACAAATACCTAACCTTATCATCCTTATATCACCATACATAAAGTAAATTTGGTCGGTCTATTTGGTATTGTTCATCTGCCATTGGAACCAATTAAAAACCATTTGAAAATCAATTCAGATACTTGTGATATATTATCAAAGCATTTTGTACCTGAATTGTTTTCGGTATTTTTAGAAAAAGAGCTCCCCCTCAACATGCGCATCATGTATTTGAAATCGTTTTGGCACACGGAGGCAAGAGGACGGATTAACTTCTTTGATTACCATTTTCTAAAAGATATCAACATCACTTCCCTGATTAAATCAAGTAGATAAAGCATATTGGGGGAGGATGAGGTTTTCATAAGTTTGCTCCCCCTCAATATGTGCCTCGAGGTTTGAAAGAGTTTTGCACATATTAGAAGGAACTTGCACTTAGAGACAAATCAATCACGTTTCAATTCTTTGTGGTTTAAAGGTGCTCCCCCTCAACATGTGCATGGAAAATTTGAAATCGTTTGGCAAATGTGGGGAGGAAAGCTTGCTAAACACTTATGAAACCATTTATCGAATT
Source organism: Chrysanthemum makinoi (assembly GCA_910596185.1). Taxonomy (NCBI): domain Eukaryota; kingdom Viridiplantae; phylum Streptophyta; class Magnoliopsida; order Asterales; family Asteraceae; genus Chrysanthemum; species Chrysanthemum makinoi. The sequence continues at coordinate 244,947,407 of OU343220.1, read as the reverse complement.
ATCGGTTTAAATCCAATTTAAATCACAAATTCTCCCCCGATCACAATTTTCAAATCATTTGAGATTTGTGATCTCTGTAGATTTAAATTGATTTTGAGGGGAGATGTGACTTGATTATGAGAAACATTTAACCGATAAGGATCAAGTTTGAGACTTTAGACTCCAAAGATTAAACATGCTTGAGTAACATTTGAAAACATAATTATAACAAAGGTCTTGTACCAATTGTATACAATATTGTAAAACATTGTTCTTTTTTATTTTTCAAGAGTAGACCTTTCTCGATTACGTGCCAATTGTTTGAAAAATACTCTTTTTGATTGAAATCATTCTCCCCCTCAATCAATGACATATGTTGTTGATTGAAGGATAGAGATTTTGACAAATGAAAAACCCGGATGATTTTCAAAAGTGGAGTTCGAAGTATTTTCAAAGCAATTTTGTTTTCATTAGATGACAAATATTTTTCAGAAGAATCATTTGAAGGAAAAATATTTGAAAGGAAACATTTGTCTTTTTAACGACAAACATTTGTTATTAGAATCAGAGCATGAGATTTGAGGATTTATGTTAGGATTTAGTAAATCCAGTTATTAAAGAGTCGGTCACCTCAAGTATATGTAATTGTTAGAAAGCTCGTAGTCGTAGATTATTACAAGTTAAGTAGTATTTAGTTTGTAACACCGTGGAGGACGGACGGGTCTTTACCCACTGTATGCCTGATCCACAGCCCGTAGGTGGAGATTTATGTAAGTACTATAAATACTCTCTACCTTCCAAGGTAGAGAGTTGGAGCTCATAATAAGATTTTTCTTTCTCTCACTAAAGTTCCCAAACCTCTAACTTTCTCTCTCTAAAACCATATTATACGCCTACTTGTGGTTATGATCTAGTGTGTTTGTGAAATCTAATATGTTACAAATGGTATCAAGAGCCATGGTTTGATCATCTCTTACATATCCTTGGATTTCTAGTGGTTTTTAGATGGTTTTTGAGTTTGAAAAGGTTTAGTGTTTTTTTCATCATTTGGTTCATTTCTAGTGTTAAAGTTTGAATTTTGGGTGTACTTTTGTGTTTAGGATCATTGTATGTGCTTGGGTTTTGATTTGGTAAGCTTGAATCACTGTGGTTTAGCTTGTTTTGGATTGAAGAGTGTGTTTTTGAAGCTTTTTCTTGGTAGCAACTTGGTTCTCATAGTGAATTTCATCTTAGCGACTTGCTTCAATAAAAGGTAGCGAGTTGTAGTGCTTTTTGGTAGCGACTTGGTCCTAGCGACTTGTCTTTTGAGACAAGCCGACAAACAGTACACTTAGTGGATTCTCAACTACTGGTAGCGACTTGGTGAAGGTAGCGACTTGCTTTCAATTTTGTTAGCGACTTGTACTTAAGTTTCTTAGCGACTTGGTGTTAGCGATTTGGACCTTAGCGAGTTGCTATTTAGTGACTTGACGACTTAGCGACTTGGTGCTTAGCGACTTGTTGTCATAATTCTCAGCGACTTGGTGTTAGCGACTTGGATCTTAGCGAGTTATTCTTTAGCAACTTGACTGTGTCTTAGCGACTTGGCATTATAGATACTTGATTTCATAATACTTAGCAACTTGGAGCTTAGCGATTTGGTTCAAGGCTTTTTAACGACTTGGTTGAATTTTTGTTTGTAATACAGTTTTCTCTTGATTTAGTAAAATCCCGTGAAAGAATCTATTTACCGGTTTAATCATTGAGTGATAAACTCCCGTGTAATCTTTAAAAATGTCTACCAACGTACCTACAATTATCTCCATTGTTGCCGAGGATGTTCAAGCAGCTGGGTCAGATACTCGTCCACCCATGCTTGATAGAACTGACTACGACTCTTGGGCACAAGAATCGATTGTATCTTGTCTTGGAAAGGAAAATGGAGTCAACATTCTCAAGTCTATTGATGAAGGTCCTTATCAGATTGAGACTACAAGAGACTTAATTGATACAGCTGCAGGTGGAACAATGATCTATGGAATAGATAGACCAAAGACGTATGATGAGCTCAATGATAAGCAGAAAAAGAGGTTCGATGCTGATATCAGGGCTTCTAACATTATACTTCAGGGTCTTCCAAAAGATATCTACAAGCTTATCAATCACAACAGTGAAGCCAAGGCTGTTTGGGATAATGTCAAGATGCTTCTCTCGAGGTTCGAATTAACCAAAGAAGACAGAGAACCACAACTGTATGATGAGTTTGAGCACTTCAAGATGAAACCAGATGAGAGTATCTATGAATACTACGTGAGATTCCACAAGCTTGTAAATGATATGAGGAATATCAGAATGACTATGCCAAACATTCAGCTGAACTCGAAGTTTGTGAACAACATGAATCTCGAATGGCACAAGTTTGTCACCTCTGTGAAGCTAACCAAAGGATTGAAGGACACAAACTATGAGCAACTATATGCCTTCCTTCTTCAGAATGAGAGACATGCAATGTTTGAAAAAAGGATTCTTGAGCAGTTCAAATCTAAGCAGGGAGAAACCAGTTCGTCAAATGACTCAACTGCCTTCTACACCAATGTTGGTATTACTACCAAAGCATCTCAAGTCATACCCACGGGTAATGGTAACCACAAACTCATTCCTGATCCGAGGTTTAAGCAAGCTGATGCTGATGCAGTCATGGCACACTTCATTAATCAACTGGCTCTTATGGTTAAACAAAACCTGACCTTCAGTCCACACACCAACAGTCTTCACACTAACAATAAGATTAGAACTACATCTAATCTACATAATCATGTTGTTGTTAGAGATGGAAAGATTATGGGACAATCACTTCAAGAAAGGCAGTATGTACAGGGATGAAGTGGAGTTGGTAGAGGATATGTGGTAAATCAGAATAGAGGAAGGAATGGGAATCAAGGTCAAGCAAAGCCAATTAAGTGCTACAACTGTGGTGGTGAGGGACATATTGCTAGGAACTGCACATCTCCAAAACGTCCACAGAATGCAGAATACTTCTGAGACAAGATGCTGCTTGTGCAAGCTCAGGATAATGGAGCAGCTTTGGATGAAGAGGATTTGTTGTTCCTTCTTTGCCGAGGAAATGCCCGAACCTATGATGCTGATGTTGATGAACACCCAATTCAGGAGATCGGTAATAATCATCAAAATGCATTTCAAGTAGCTGACTGTGATGTATTTGACTCTGATGTCGATGATGAACCTACTGCCCAAACAATCTTCATGGCTAGCATCTCACCTATGGTCTCTCCAAAGGTCTATCCATCACAACAGGCTAATCCATCCAAAGACAAAATCATTTCAGAGGTATTAAAACTATATGATGATGTTTATGAGCAAAAGATGCATAATAAAGTACAAAATCTTGAAACTTATGAATCAGATATTGATGATGAGGGTAATAGCAATATTGTCCCATATGATCAATATGTGAAGCAAAGTGAAAGTGAGGTTATACCAAGTAATGCATCTTCCGCAGTCAATGAGGACTATGTCTTTGATGAATACACTGCATGTGCCCTTGATGATTCTGTTATCTCTTAAATGAATGCCTATAAAGAACAAGTTGCTATTTATGAACAACGTGCTAAGTTTCAGTTGACCACCCGTGTGCAGGAAATGGATGACCAAATGCGTACAGTTATTAGAAAAAGTAACTTTAGATAAGAAGTCTTAAAACAAGAGTTAAACTCCTTACAAGAAACGCTTTCGAAAACTGCTAAGCAAAAACAAGAACTTCAAGTAAATGTTAAAATGCTTAAGCAAGAATTCAATTCTAAGGAATCAAAACTTTTGAATGATTTTTCCAATCTAAAAACTTTGAAAAACAAGCTTGAAAATAAGTTGTACGTACAAGGGAATACCATTCAGACTTCTCACTTGATCACTAAGCATAGAGTTTTAAGCGATAAGCATAGCATTCCCCTTGTTGTAGAACCTAATCCTGAGGTTGTTAAAAAGGCTAGAGCTGCCCATAATGTAATCTATGATGGTAATGAGATTCTTAAACCTAGACAGAAACCTAGTTGCGTTGAGTGAACTAAGGAAGATAGAAAATTAGATGATGCATCTAGGGAGAAAATGAATAAGAAGCTAGATGATCCTGAATGTAAAGAGAATAACATAACGATCAAACCCCATGATTACAAAAAGGAAAATTGGATCTCCTTGAACAAGTTTAAGCCTCAAACGTTGTTAACACCCGAACAAGTGTTCTGGAAAAAGGATTTAGATAAGCAAAAAGTAGAGAATCTTGTTGTAACAAACCCTCCCTTAGGAAAATGCCTTCAGGCTGTGTGTATCCTCCGAATACACCAATGCATTTAGTTCCAATAACTATTGCCACTAAAAGCAAGACCTTAATCAGTCAATATGTTATCTTTCATTTATTTGTTGATTTTGAGAAAACTTGTAAGAAAAGGATCACACCCACTGGGATAACTGAAGGGGAAAGGGGGGTTTTGAGCAAACTAAAGAATGCTATTTAACTGAGATCATGCCTTTCTTTAAATAATTAAAAGGTCAATTTGAGAGTCTTAAAAAGGGGATGGACTTAGATATTAAAGAAATGGAAAAGGAATTTGATGCGATGATTGTTGAGGTTAGTGACTATGAGCGAGAATTAAAATATAATGAGATTGAGAGGAAGAACTTGCATACCTTGAATGAGAATCTTATTTCAGAATGTATTGCTCAAGATGTGTTTTACACTGCTACAAATTGTTCCATTAATGCTTCTCAATTTCATGAATTATCTGTTGCTCTGAAAGTCTCACATGATCGTGTCATTGAGCTTGAAAAAACTAACTCTAAACTGCATGATAAATTTGAACAGGATGATCATGATAACCTGGTAAAACAGTTTTCTAAATTGGAAGTTGAGCATCTTGCTTTGCAATTAAAATATCAACATCTGAAGAAAATGTTAAAACCTCAAATATCAAGACATCCTTGGATGTTCCGAATTTGATGCGATTTTGAAATTAGCAAAACGTGATGAACATATTCGAGCTCATTGTAACACGATCAGAAAGTTGAAAGCCCAAATCTCTCAATTAAAGGGTGAAAAGAACAATGTGACTGGATCCCAAATGCCTCCTCCTTTAGATTCTCAGTATTCTCAAACTTTTCATCTTCAAAACTTAGTTAATGCCTTACAAAAGAAAAACGAGAGTTTTCTAGAAGAAAATGAAAAAGTTAAACGACACTTTAAAGAATTATATGATTCAATGAAAGTCACTCGTGACCAAAACAATGAAAAAATAACGTCTTTACAAAAAGAAATTGAGAATCTGAGGAGTTAGGAAGATGGGAAACTGCCACTTGTTTTTAATGAGAATGTTGCATCAAAGTCATCCTCAGACTGCAAATACACTGTGATTATTAAATACATTCCTCCTCATCTTAGGAATAATGAACCTATGTTTCATGACTATTGTGCTCACCTTAAGGATAGTCTAGAATGTCTCCGTGAGATTGTAGAAGAGGATTTCATTAACAAACCTCTTGATAGAGAAATTAGGTTTGCTTGCATTCAGGCCAAACGATCTCAAGAGTTGCTAGAATGTTTAATTGCAACATGTCCTAAATCCTTAGGTGCGAAAGGTAAAGCGTGATGCCTTATTCCATGCCTAGTGCCAAGCATTCAAATCATTCTATGCCCAATTTTAAGAAAGTGAACACTAATGTGCCTTCAAGTAGTTCAGATCCCTGCACAACTAGTTCAGCAATGCAAAAAGTAGATCAATCAACTAATGTTTCCATAATTCCCTCTACAGGAGTAATCAGTGACATTAAAGCAAGCGGGTCAAAGCCTCCAAGCAAGATAGGACCTCGCAAGCTAAGAATGTGCATTGGAAGAGAGTAGAAGATTACCCTAGGAATATTAAGTTTGAGTTGAATAAAACGAATCGTGTTGATTCTAGTGTTAGCTTTAAGCGTACTGTAATTAATGAATTCTGCTACTTTATGCAAAACATGTAATGATGATTGCGTGGTTTACATTTACTAATCTTGAATGTGGTATGAATGATTTGTGCGATGTTTCGCTAAATCGATAAAACTGTTAATGTTAAAATTCAAGCAAAGAAGGCTAAAAGGCAAAGGCGAAAGAAAGTTAGAAAACAGTGGAAACCCACAGGAAGGAAATTTAGTAATATAGGTTATCAATGGATACCTACTGGCCGTAAGATTAATGAGCTTTGTTAGGTCACTAGTTTTACAACACAAGCATCAAGAGAAGAGATAGAGAGGAGAAGAGAGGCGGATGAACAATCTACACTCACACACACACGTATAAATGAAGAAGGGTTAGGCGTAGAGTGAGTGAAAGAGTAAATTGAACAACCAACCTTCAAATGAAGGTTTACAAGGGGTATTTATAGGAGGAAAGCTAGGGCAACACTCCTAGTTCCCTTCCTTTCCTTATTGGGCTAGGCCTAGGCTTATGGGCCTTCTACATAAGCCTAAGGCTTATTACAAACATAAAGGCCATAATAAGCTAACTATTACATATGAGTAACTAACACTTGAATAAGGTTTAGGAGTGATTCCAACAATCTCCCCCTCAAGTGTTATTACATATGAGTAACAAACACTCAAGTGTTGGTGATGAAAACGGTGAAGGCGTTGATGTAATAGTAGCTTTGACGTCTTCCGACATTCTTCTTTCTTGTGAGAAGAATTGCCTTGATTTAAACAATCTCCCGTGTAGAGATAGTTTATTTTAAACGGTTATGCATTGATGTCATCATTAACTTTGTTCTTTGATCATTGTTCTTTGTGGTGAAAGTGATAGTATGTTGTTGTGCGCATCAAGTCTTTCAGTCTCCGCTTTACGGTGTCTCCACGTCGTTCTTCAACATGCTCACACGCTCCTTTGATGTTTGGAATTCTGATGGAGTTCTTTAAGTCTTTAACTTTGTAGATTCTCTGTATTGACGAAGAATCATTCATTTGTGTGTTGCTTTTAGATAGAACTTCCATTAGTGATGATGTTGGCATGAGCATGAGAAGAATCTGAACGATCATTCCGCTCCAGAGCTTCCATAAGAAGAAAACATTTAAACGGTTAGAAATAAGCGGATTCCGGCACTTACAAGTTTGAACTTCGAGAGTGTTAACAGCATAGTGTGAAATCACAACTCTAATTCTTACAAAGGCGGTTCCTGAATCGGAGTCCCACAAGTGAGATAACACGATGTACCGAAGTACACCTACGATTCGATGATAGCCGAGGTACACCGGCATCACCTCACGACTGTAGACCGTTTGAGACCACTACGCGCAATCCATGGGGAGTTGCCGAAGTGACCTCGTGTCGGTTTAATGTTGACCATGGCAGGAGTTTCCATTCATTCACTGAGGATCACAAATGTGAACCTCTCATAAATGTTCTCGACAGTTTGCTAAGATCTGTGAAGGACTCGATATGAACCAGTGATAACCTTATTGTTGATCATCAAGTGATTAAATGTCAAGTGTACTTAAGAGATCTTTTGATGAATCTCGTGGCTCTAGACTCAATAGTGCGTTTTGGTTTTCTGGAGCGGAGACTAGGGAGAGGGTCTCCTTCTTCAATACCAGCAATCTCTAAGAGAAAGCCGATAGTTTACGTAGGGTTCCCTGTGAGAGTGAAACAAGCTTCTGTTGAGAGAAAATTGAGTGGATAAGAAGGTTTAGTGCATGCGTCACTGGGTCCATGACGACTTTTAATCTTCAATACCGGCGTCACTAAGTGACAACCATAGCATATGAATTGAACCCGATTATGCGCCTAAGTTGAATAATCTGGAGGGCTTTTTCTTTTCACCCTTTTCTTTGCATTTCTTTTTAATTCTTCAACTCCTTCTTTCTCCGATTCTCATTTTCTCCTTTTTACAATCATACCTAAGGACTTCTAAATACTAACTATTTGTGGTGTCCTGGGGTAGATCCCTCCGGCTCTGGCGGATCATAGGACGGTTATTCCTAACCTTAGTCACCTTATAACTCCATGACTAACCTATGTTGCCATAAAAACCATTGTTGTGAAAAATCTCTCAAAGTGTTTGTGAATGAAAAACATTTTAGTACCACTGTTGAGATAAGATTTTGCATAAATACTCCCCCTCCACATGTGCTTAAGTGTTTTAACGGTTAAAATGCACAGTGAGGAAAGAGCACGCATTTTTGAATTGATTAACTCAAGATAGACATTCCCCGCGAGACACGGTTACGTGGCATAGTTAAAGAGTTGCATTGTCAGCTTTTAGGTGACAACTAGCTCTAATAACTACCTTGAAGGTGTAGACAATCCTCGAAAGGTCGTCAAACCCGTCAGAGTTCATGTTTATCAAGAGTTTCTCGAATGGTACATTCTACTCAGACAAGTCCTTTTGCGAGACACGTTTACATCACTAGCGAACTAGCTTGAAATTATTACCGTCAGGGACAAGTCTTTTCGAGTTACTAACAGTTAAGCATCGTCAATTCGTTGGTTAAGTCGAAGCACGATTCATTTGCATTTTACACAATATATTTCTTATCACGTATTTTCTCCCCCTCAAAAATGGCATATTAAAGTGTTATTTTTGAAACGTTTGAGAATAAATATGACTATTTCGAGTGTTGCGGGAAGAATGACTACTGAGAACAATTTTTGAACAAAGTTTTGATTCAAGTACTCCCCCTCAACGAGTGATATAAACGGTTGAGTTTTTGAAAATCATAAGGGAAAGTACTTGTTCTTTTGAGCAAAACCTTGAAAAGTGAAAGGTTTGATAGGTTTTACTCAAAAGTAAGAAGCTTTAGCTCCTTTTATAAGGATTGTGGCACTGAAGCGTACCACGGGGTCCTTTATTTACAAGTACGGGTTGTACACTGTAATGTGTGCACAAGCCATTGACATAATTAATCAAACATCCAAAATGATATGAAGAGAACAAGTCAAGGGGTACCAGGAAGTGCAGTGATGTTCCCAGGAGTGTGCACGAGGCGTTGAAATCGGTTATGTTTCTCTGGCTCGACCAGACATAACTCTCCAATCGTCAATCGATCCTTGAAACAACCGTTCATCAATCATTGTGATGATCCGTCTCACATCCCTCCTTTCATGAGAATTCCAGCGCTTAGGAGACCCAATTTTCTGGCGTATATCCTTCAACGTGTATGCCAATCCATCCCTAACCAGCTTCAAAGTATGATCCCGAACTTGTGGAGTTCGCTACACGCCATTAAGCAGTTTCTTTGAAGTTCACTACGGTAAATAACGCCGAAAGGTTTGCTGATGAGTGTATATTGAGATAGCTGGTTGATATCGGGAAGATCAAGCTTTGGAGGAGTGAAGTTGACACGTCGATAAGATTCAACACGGTGGAGATCTTCTACACGCTCCTTGATGACAATCCGTCTTATGAAGATGAGAAGTGACTTGATAAATTCAAGTTGTACTGCAGTTGAGAATTGTCTCATGCGACCACTGCCTTGGCAAGGTACATGTCTTCGATGTCATTGAGACAAATTCTCAAAGTCAGCCTCAGAGAAAGCATAGTCTCGTTCATCTTGTCATTTGACTACGATCTTCTTTAGGAATGTGTAGTCCCACTTAGACGAAAGGTCAACGTGTATGATGGCAACGATATCTTTAGAACTATGCATAGCATGTTGAGACTTGAACTGACAGCTTCTATAGTAGATTGATTCGTCGCTTCGGCGATGATGAATCCCATACAATGCATCTCGGTATGCCTCCACGTGTTGGAGAACAAGAATTGGCACGTTCCTCAATGGCTATGCAGTTTGAGTAGACAGCTGCTGGGAATGGAAGTGTCAACGACGTAGCATATTTTGTTGAATCATCGTCATCGTGTAGAAGAAAATCCGTGTCTTTGTTGAAGAAGTATCTGAAAGGAATCCTTGGTTCAACTGTTTGTCCAAGTGTTGGTAGAGGTTTGGTCCAATCGGTGTAGTATGGAGGGTTGTCCCTTTGTGTGAAGTCAATGTTTGCTTCCGGTTTGAGCCAATCCATTTTGTTAGACATAGCTCGAGCAATGTTTTCAAGGTGATATTCGACCTCGAGGGCACTTTCAGTGCTGTCTTTTAGAAGTTGAAATGCTTCATTTTTGATTCGCTTCAGCTCAAATTTCGTCATTTTCTTCACATGGAACTTTTCTTGCAGAATTTTTGCATGCTCCAATGTAGAACCGTCTACCAAATTCTTACCTTCTTCGGGGTAGGGAGTGTTGTTAACAAGATTAGCAAACCATTCAAATTCCTCTGTTTTATCGTCATCTAGCCATGATCTGACGTCAGGTTTGAGGCGTCTTCTTCTTCATTTTCGAAGGCCTAGATGATGATTCTGGTTTCTGAACTTGTTTGGGAGAGGTGGGTTGTTGTAGGGGCTCAAGGACCTCTTCATCGTCACCACTCGTATACTCAAAGTGATCATCGGTTTTCTGAGTCAGGGGTGGTAACTCGGAATCGTCCTGAGGTTTTTTCAAGAGAATGAGGAGGAGATTTTTATTGAACAGGAGGCCGTTGTGGAGGAGGTTGCATCAAAGAAGATTCACCAGAATTTTTCGGACGTTTAGGTGCGAGTCTTTATCCTTATCCTTGTCTTCATCATCTCTAGGACGTTTAGACTTTTCAGCTTCAAATCTACAAGCTTCTTGAAGTTGGTAGTCCAGCAATGCTTGAAACAACTTTCCTTCATCAGAAGTAAATGTCCCAGATCGTCCAGACATTTGTGTAACAAGCTTGGCCATCAATTCATTAACCGAGAAAACTATCGGATCGGTTGGATTGATTGTGACGGTTAAGAGCGTTGATCGAATAGTTTGCTTGGCGATCTGCATAAGATTTGGATAAAGTTGTTTGGTGAACAACTCCTTTGTGACTTTAGGAACGTACTCGAAGGTACTTTTTCGTAGCCTTGATCATTTCGTTCGATTCCTCTTGACGGTGATTTTTCATGAATTACTGAACAAACTTCCTTTCTCCTTTTATCTTTTCATGCTCGTCATACATATGCTGTATGTGATCAGAAAGAAATTTAGCTTTTGTTGAGCACGTTTTTCTTTCCGACTTGTTTGACAGCTTTGGTAATCCGTTCATGAGCTTGAGAAATCCAAGATTTAGATGGTTTCTTCACGGATTGGGATGATGATTTGGTTGACTTCTTTGATGGTGGTGGTGAGGAGTGAGAAGACGAATCAGATGATGAAGAGATATGAGGAGACTCTGGATCCTTCGGAGGTTCAGAGGTTTCTTCCTTTGATCGCGAAGGACTATCTAGAAGAAACGTGTCATAATCAACATCTTGATCTTTTTCGGACTTCTCAGTTTTCGGTTCCTCAAACTCATATTCGATAGAATCCTCCACAAGCTTTTGTTGTTGCATAAGTTAGTGGTGGCACCACTGCTCCCTTATCGGGTTGATTAACCGCATCGAGAAAGTTCGAGTGGGCAGCACCACTTGATCCTCCAGGACCACCCATTTGGTCTTTAGCAAATTCTTCATCTTTTTGAAGGTGTCTAACGATATGAAACTTCTTCCTGTATGATATATCCAGTTGCTCTTCTTCTTCATCTAAGCTTTCATCATACGGTACAAGTACAGGAGTCTTCCCCTTTTCTTTGTCAGTTGGCGGACTTGGAGGTTTAGCTACTGAAGGAGGTGTTACGGTTGTAGATTCAGAGTAGGTAATCTCTTCATCTGTGTCGTACCTTGAGCTTTCGTCCACAAGCTTTCTTTGCGGTTCAGGTGTGGGAATAGGTTCAGCTTCCTTTATGGGAACAATCCTTTTACGAGGAGGATTCCTTTTGGGAAGCTTCCTATAAACATCAGTTACTTGTAACACTTCCGCTGCTCCTCGGTCCTTCAAGTAGGTGTACCGAAGATTTTTCATCGAGATGACCAACTTTGCCTTCTTTACTACGGCTACCGATACCTTTTATATGTTTCAAGCTTTTTGATTTCGGTGGTTAGAAGGTGATCGGTAAAACCAACCACTGTTTCTTTGTTGACGATTCTTTGATTCTGACAGATAGTATGGGTTCAGTCAATATGTCGTGATTATATGGGTCATTGAGCCTCATGGGGATGTCAGGATGAAGTCCAAGTGCTCTCTGGATCAACAGTTTGGTGTATCGGACATAGGGAATCTTGGAGCCAAGCTTCTTGTGAAATACCATCATGTCCTCCCATATCGCGGTTCGATTTCAATGTCCTTCTTGTTGATCAACCACCAGAAAATTTGTAGTTCCATGAGCTTGGGATGCTCATAGCCACTGTCACGACCAGAGACCGATTTGGTGATGATCATGTAGAGTGTTCTCCATGGTTGAGGAATATTCTTCACCTCTACGTGAGAGTGCTTAGTAATGATTCCTGAAGCTTCATCATAACCAATATCTATCAAGAATTTCGGACTTGTCTCTTTAGTAGGGGTAGCAAAGAAGTCGGTTAGATGCGATGTCGGAATGATGAGAACAGCCCGTAAGAAGTCAGCAGAGTGATAGTGACTTGTTTGTGATTAAGTTTCACATTCACGCACTTTGACCAGTGATCATAGAATCCCAGAATTGTTGAATGTAGACCTCTGGAACTGTGGCAGAGTGTGAGAGCATGTTATGGTAGGGATGATTCCTAAGAATATCCACAGCAATCAAGCAGGAAGATTCTGAGCAAGTGAGGGTATCAAAGTCAACCCTAAGGTTGTTCTTTCCAATATTTCTCGGATAACCCTCTGGAAAGATATCAGCAATTGTAAGAACTTCGGATGCATCCACAATCATTTGTTCGACACCGTCGTGATCGAAATAACATTAGCCAAAAGAACCAACATATCGAAAGACATAGTGTTAGTCAATAGATGGTCTTATTGTCTAGCTATTGAATGTACAGTGTCAATGATTGTTACGAGTCCTAAGTCACTTGTTTGTTCAATAGTCCAATGACGTCGTGAAATGTTTTCATGAGTTAGTTAACTTTAAGTTTTAAAGTTTATGTTATCACTTATTGTTCACAACATATTAAACGATTAAGTTTATTAGTGACATTATTGGATTCGTGACGTTATGATTAGTTTATTTACAAGTTTGTACACGTAACAATTCATTATGAAGGTCAATCCAGGCTTAAGCGTAGTTTTGGCAAGGTTAAGCGTAAGTAGTGATGATATACGCGTGAGGCCGAAAGCTTACGCGTAGGTTCCTAACTTACGCGTAAGAAATGTTACGCGTAGGAAAGGGGACCTTATGCGTAGAGCTTACGCGTAGGCGTATAAAGACCTTACGCGTAAGGCTTACTCGTAAGAGTAGACCTATTGCGTAGAGGTCACTGTTTACGCATATCCTTCACAGGATACGCGTAGTCCCATTGTAGAACCTTACGCGTAATAGTTATGCGTAGAATTATTCTTACGCATAACTTGACTATGCGTAGGGTAATCCTTATGCGTAGAGTTGCAAATGACCTTGATTCTGAATATTTAAGCGTAGCAAAGCCTGAAATAAATTCATCAAATCATCAAATTAACACAAACATTCATTATATCAACAAAACATGGTAAGAACGCTTGTTAAACAGTTAAGCGTAGAAAGTCATACGCGTAGGTCAAAACCCTAAGGGTTTAAGATTTACGCGTATGAAATTTAACCATGGGATTTGCACCATACAAATTCGGTAGTCTAGAGTGTTGTTAGAGTCTTTAGGCCAAGTATTAACATCTAATTCGCTGTGAATCGAAATTACCCAAAAGTATGAACTTTAAACCCTAACTTCAAATTGATAAACAATTAGTGTTTCTGGGTGGTAAACAACCATGGAAATCATCAATTCAACAACATATGACCATAACCCAACAATCTTTTAGACCAAAACACTTCACATTTGAGAAAACCAAAATCGACTCATAAACCCTAATTTTCAAAAAATCATTAGTAAGTGTTTCTGGGTGGGTTTTAATTGTTAAAATGATATCCTTGATGTATTAGAAGCATTTTGACACTATCCATATAACCAAAAACACACACATAATGATTATGTGTTTATACGCTTATGCGTAAAACACATAATCACGCGTAACTCAATTTTTAGCCGTAGGATTTTCATGAAATTAAAAACCTTAGCTTAAAAACATGTTAAGATCGTAAAACCACTTACAAAATGATGATCAAAACAACGGATTTCTTGGTTCAATCTTAGGCGTAGGATGAGTATGGTTGTGTGTATTAAATGTGAAGTAAAAAGTAGGTGAGAGGTGTTTTATTAAAAATAACTTTAACATTTTGACAGTTTTGGTCCCTCTACCTTTTCCTTTTTCATACAAAGCCTTTTAAATTCCATTTTGGTTACCAAACAAAGTTTTTAAGAAGGAAACTTTGACGACACTCCCCTTCAACTTAATAAATGATGAAAGGTTATAAATTTAGTCCGAGGAGTGTCATTGTACCAGAAAATTTACCACCATTTGTTAAAAGAAACAACCGAGATAAGATAACATGCAAGTACACGGATGATATGAAACGGTTAAGAATTTATTTTCTCCCCCTCAACACTTGATCGGAAAAATATTAAATTTTGAAAGATTATAGTGTTGACAGAAGAAATGTACTTGCAATGTTGAAAGAAAATAGATAGAAGAATATTTTTGTTGTTTTATCAGATTTTATACTTTTGTATTTTGTTTTTGAAAGAATTATTTACAAAAGAGATTTTGGTGTTTGACAGGTTTTTAAGACTGTTTTAGGAGGTCATCCAATTCCTCTTGAGTCAAACACCGCATACCAATCCGGTGGACCAACTCATTAAACCTAGCGGGAGGCAAGGCTTTGGTGAGAAGATCTGCCAATTGGTATTCTGTACCCACAAAATATAATTCAACAGTACCCTGTTCCACGTGGTCCTTGATGAAATGATATCGAAGATCAATGTGCTTTGATTTCGAGTGCTGAACTGAGTTGCACGAGATCGCAATGGCACTCCGATTGTCGCAGTACATCAGGATTTTGTCAAATACGTAACCATAGTCTTTGAGTTGTGTTCTCATCCAGATGACTTGAGCACAACACGCGGACATGGCTACATATTCTGCTTCAGTTGATGACAGCGATGTACAATCCTGCTTCTTCGATTGCCATGACACCAGTTTATCACCAAGAAATTGTAAAGCTCCTGAAGTGCTTTTCCGTGAGTCTAAGCATCCTGCGTGGTCGGCGTCTGAAAAAGCGATTAGTTCAAAACCAGAATCCTTCGGATACCGGATCCCCAAGTTAATGGTTCCCTTTATGTATCGGAGGATTCTTTTAGCCTCGGAGAGGTGGGTTTCAGTTGGTCGGGACTGCTAACGAGAGCAAAGATATACGGCAAAGACAATATCAGGTCTGCTAGCTGTTAGATACATGAGAGACCCAATAATACTACGGTATTTTGTAGGGTCCACCAATTTCCCATGTAAATCAGCGTCTAGCTTCTTGGTATGAGCCATTGGTGTGGCATAGGTGTCACAGGTTTTCATTCCAAATTTGTTTAACAATTCAAGGGCATATTTGGACTGACTCAAGAAATTACCACGGGGTGATTGATGAACTTGCAGTCCGAGAAAGAATGTGAGTTCACCCATCATGGACATTTCAAAATTTTTCTTCATTAGTTTTGCAAAAGCGATTGAAAACTTTTTATGTGTAGACCCAAAAATGATGTCATCCACGTAAATTTGAACAATTAAGATATGTTCCCGTGATATTGTATAAAAAGAGTTGGGTCAACCGAACCTTTGGTGAAATTATTAGCAATGAGGAAGGATGATAGCTTATCGTACAATGCCCGAGGAGCTTGTTTGAGACCATACAGAGCTTTGTTCAGTTTGTAGACGTGATTCGGAAACTCGGGATCAACGAATCCATCGGTTGGTGACATAAACCGTTTCTTTAAGTTGTCCATTGAGAAACGCAGTGTTGACATCCATCTGATAGACCGTCATATTCATATGAGCCGCGAATGCTAGAAATATCCGAACAACCTCAAGACGAGCAACCGGAGCAAAAGATTCTTCAAAGTCAATACCCTCTTCTTGACGATAACCCTTAGCCACCAGACGTGACTTATTTCTGATAACATTTCCTTCACCATCCAATTTGTTTTTCCAAATCCATTTGAGACCAATGACGTAGACTCATGTTGATCTTTCAACCAGTTCCCATACTTCAAGACGTTTGAATTGGTTGAGTTCTTCTTGCATGGATTCAATCCAGTTGTCTTTTGTCATTGCGTCTTTGATGTTTTAGGTTCAGATTGGCAGACAGTGAGTGCATAAATGCAATGTTCACCGTCTGTGTGAAGACGTTGTCTCGTAACGAATGGTTGATTCGGGTTGCCAATAATGTTTTCCAGAGGATGGTCTTTAGTCCATTTATGTGTGGAGGGTTGATGTTGATATACATTGTGCAGATTCTGAGGATTCAAATGGTTTGTTGAAGATTCCGCGACATCTGGTGCAGCAGTCTCATTAGCAAACGGGTTGAAGAACGCATTTGGATCAAAATCTGCGGGTGGGGGTACTTCATTCAGAACATCATCAGCAGTTTCATCATCATTGTTGGAAGCGGTTTGTTCAACTGTTGTGGTGGAGTCAACTGGTGTAGGTGCATCTGCGATAGTTGTTGTGCAGTGTATCGGTATAAGAGTATTATCGGGTTGAGCAGCGGAAACAGCGGATACACCTAAAGCACGTTCATCAAGATCGTCACTGAACAGTGGAGCAAATAACCTTTCCATTTGTTGACGAGTAAGCTGGGGGCTTTGTTCAGCTGATGATGGGGTTTGGGGAAAGTTTAAACGGTTGTGACCGGGTTCTAAGCTGTTATACTCAGAAGCCATTGTGAATATAAACAGATATTGACGAAGTTTCTTAATCAGTTCCCCTAAACTGACAACTGTCTTTAGCAGATTTGAAACTTTGATGAAGTCTACATTTCCTCTAACTTTTGAAGGTTTCAGTATGCAACGAAATTTGTAGATGAGCAGTAAACCACGCAAAGAAAATCTGACTAATTATGGAAGATCCGTTTGAGGGTAACATGCTAGAAATCAACAAGATCTTCTCACGTATTTGGGTAACTTCACACAAGATCACCCATGAAATTGAGACGATAATACCAAAGTGAGACGTTTGAGCCACATATCGTCTTATTTCTTCCCCCTAATTGAAGGAATTCAAGAAGGCATTGGGTTTTCACAAAGAAGCATGTAGAAGAACAAGGAAGCAATGACCACCTACACACTCTCTCCCCCTCGATGTTTTCAATGATTCAGAATCATACACCACGTATGTTGATGATGAATTGAAGACAGCGAAACCATGTATAAGGAGAAAGCGAAACCATGTATGTCCAATTGATCGAACAAGTGTGAAGTACCAAAAATATTTTGAGAGAGTCAACTGCGATAAAACTTCTCTGTTCATATTGTTGATCATCAACTGTGACATTGTTGTAGGAAACACTTTGATCTTCTGTTATAGAAGATTCGGTTGTTGTTGTAGATTCATGTGTATCTGAAATTAGAGTATTATCAGTTATACAGCGGAAACATTCGATACATATGAAGCACGACTTTTGAGTGAATCTTTAACCGAGGAGCAAGCAATGTTTCTAATTCATGACGATTAAATACAATGGTGGAACAACTGATGGATCATTAAATTTTAGATGGTGAGAAACGGGTCCTACGCTGTATTGCAGTAGAAGCCATGGCTGTTGTACCTGCAGAGGGGGGCAAGGAAGAGAAAAACATGGATCCCCAAGTGTAACTGGGTTCCAGATGTTAGAAGCATAAAGATGTAGTGTCAATTATCTTCTTGACACCTGAACATGCTAATTTGATGGTTTCCTTTCCTGCCTCAGGGATGGATGTTGTTGGTATCCCACTTGTTTTGGTGCAACTACATAGTATCTTGCCTGTAGGAATCCACCTAAGACTAACAGTTTTGAAAATCCTACCCGTTGGTATCCATCTAAGGTTAGATCTAGGGGATGTTGAAACTTCTTTTGGGAAGAGTCTGCGTCCTATATGGATCCACCTATTAGGTTTCTGACAGTTTTCATTTAGATCAACGGGTTTATTTCTAACTGTTTGTTGACTTAACTTAGGTTTTGGTTTGCTACTACAGGTAGTGTTCAGTAATACACTCGAAGGTGATACACTAGGTCGTGAACCTAAGATTCCATCCTTTGAAGAAGTGCCCTTTTCCTAGCCTTTTCTAGATCATAGTTCTTGTATGCGTCATTTGAATCATATGAATTTTTAATTTTAATGCTCGGTTTAGACACGGTGTTCGAACTAATCCTAGATTTGCCAGGAGCAGCCATATGTTGAGGTTTAACAGAAACAAGTATAACATAAACAGGTTTAACATAAACATGTTTAACAGAAACAAAAGCATTATTCTTAGGCCAGGAATCTAGAGTGACTGGTTTTGACGAATGATTATTCTCAACAACTTGGGAAGGAAACCGTGGTTTTGAAGATTTTGAACGTTCAGATTTAAATGCAGTTGGTTGTCTAACTACGATTGTTTTCGAAGGTTGTAGAGACGATTTCCCCAAGATTGTTGGTTTTGCAAATTAGTATCCACACTCTTGTCAGTTAATCTTCTCAGTTTGTTTTGTAAAGCAACATGTGCAAGCCCTTTGCTTGAATTTGAGCCTTTAAATGCTCATTTTCTTTAACTAATGTATCCACACGTTTACTTTGTTCATTCAAAGATTTACTTTTTGGCTCTGAGTTTAAAACATTGTTTTGCAGTTTAAGTTCAAGAGAGATGCAATGAGCCTCAAGTTTTGAAAAATCTTTTTGAAATGAGAAATGGTCTTTTGAGGAGAATGATTTCAAATTCAAGAGTTTCTTTTGACGTTTCAGTTGAATTGTTAACAAGTAAGGGCTCAGACATGAGATAGTTGTCTGGACATTGTGCAACACACCGGTCAACCTCTCCTTCATTACTAAATTCAGGTTGCTCAGTATGTTGTGTCGCATTTGCAGTCGAGAATATGATCAACAGCAGATTGTACCTCGACCATCTGTTCTGTGTCAGTGTCATAGGTGGGTAAGATATCTTCCTCAACCATTTCTTTGTCACAGTTGGGCTCGGTGTCGTAGTTAAGTATGATATCTTCTCCAGATCTCTGCTGCTGTCATCCGCTTTTCCAATGCTACAACCTCATTGTCCGCATTCAGCGATTGCAGTAAACACAACATTCTCAACGTCCATTTGAGCATTCCTTTCACGTACATCAACTCTGTCACCTTGCACGACTGCAGAATTTCAGGAATTTGATGATGTCCGACACTTCAATGCCGAGCGAGCCATGTATCCTTCTTCCAATGCACAAATGGATCTTTATGATCAGAATCCATTTCACTCCCATGCAGAAGAATCAAAGAGAAGAAGGTGCAAAGTCGATATAGCACACAGAAGGTCGATATAGTGAATCTCAGTTTCCCTCCAAAAATAATTTTGAAAAAATTTTGACTCTCAAAATTTGAAATTCACTATAAAATCCAATTCTAAGGTTGAAAGAAAATTTTGAGTTATGACAATTTTGACGCTAAATTTGACCCGAAAAATTCGAATTTGGGCCCTAAAATTTGAATTTTTGACCAAAATTTTCACAGTTAAACCATAATTTGAATCTCGCGTAAAAATTAAACGTTTAGTCTCCCCGAAAAATTAAATTTTACTCAAATTTGAATTTTTTTTTTTTTTTTGATAACTTGTGTTCATGGATCTTTGTAGTCGAATGAAACGCTGTTGATGAAGTGTCCTTAGGCGTAGAAATCACAATAACCAAGTAGCACTTAAGCGTAAAAACACCAAAGTTACGCGTAACAATGAGAGTTACGCGTAGTTTTAGCTTACGCGTAAGCCGGGAAAAAAGACTAAAGTTATGCGTAAACAGTAAGTTATGCGTAGAAAACTTAGGCGTAGGATTATCTTATGCGTAAGACTGGGCTTAGGCATAGGATGAATCTTATGCGTAGGATTTTCTACGCGTAAGCTTTATGCTTATGCGTAAGTTTAGGGTTTTATCCCAAATGATCTTTTACACTATCACAGTGCAAAAGATATCCAAAGTCGACGTATTTTCAGGCTTATCCAAGCAAGAAAACACGGAGTAAACCACGAAACTGAAGATCAAACCAAGGATAAAGTTACGCGTAGAATTAGGGTTTTGATACGCGTAGTTCTACTCGTAAAATGACTTTTGCCCAAAGATGTTTCTAAACCAGATTTTTGTGATGAAATAGCTTCAATATCACTAAAATAACACAAAAGTGTGAAACTTGATGATCCAAAGCTTCTAAAACAGTTACGAGTAGGAAAACACCCTCGTACAAAAAACTAGCTTAAAAACGATTCTACACACATGAAGTTTCAAACTTTTTGCCAAAAACTTAAACTTTAACACCCAATAACCTTTAAAGTACAAGAATCTTGGATTGAAAAGTGTAAAAATGAGTTTTTAAGCGTGAGAAAGGTTAAAAAACGTGAACCTTACGAGTAGACAAAAAAAACAAACCGTTTCACCCAACTAGATGGCGATTGATACCACTGTTAGGTTTCTAGTTTTACAACACAAGCATCAAGAGAAGAGATAGAGAGGAGAAGAGATGCGGATGAACAATCTACACTCACACACACACGTATAAATGAAGAAGGGTTAAGTAGGCGAGAGTGAGTGAAAGAGAATAACTTGAACAACCAACCTTCAAATGAAGGTTTACAAGGGGTATTTATAGGAGGGAAGCTAGGGCAACACTCCTAGTTCCCTTACTTTCCTTATTGGGCTAGGCCTAGGCTTATGGGCCTTCTACATAAGCCTAAGGCTAATAACAAACATAAAGGCCATAATAAGCTAACTATTACATATGAGTAACTAACACTTGAATAAGGTTTAGGAGTGATTCCAACAAGCTTTGCCCTAAAGTTGCTAAATCAAGGCCCACTAGAAAATGGATGCCTACTGGTAGAACTATTCCCTTAAGAAATGAACTTACTTTGAATAGGTCAAATATGGACACTAGCACTGCATCTATTTCTAATGATTCCATTGTTTCTTCTTCTGATGTGGGTGTTCCAATCACTGTTACTAACCAAGTGGACCCATTCTTGCATGGGGATCCCAATTATCCAGTTATCCATTCTTGTCTGTGTTCAACTGCAGATCGTTCAAATCGTTCTGTGGTACTTGGACTCAGGCTGTTCCAAGCATATGACTGGAGACCGGTCGCGGCTCATGAACTTCGTGAGTAAATTCATCGGGACTGTTAGATTCGAGAACGACCATTTTGGAGCAATTATGGGTTATGGTGATTAAGTAGTTGGCAAAAGTGTAATCTCCAGGGTATATTATGTGGAAGGTCTTGGTCATAATTTGTTCTCTGTTGGTCAATTCTGTGATTCCGATCTAGAAGTGGCCTTTAGAAAACATACTTGCTTCGTTAGAGAACTTGATGGTGTGGAATTATTAAGAGGTACTCGTGGTTCTAACCTATACACCATCTCTATCGAAGACATGATGAAGTCTTCTCCAATCTGCTTGCTGTCAAAGGCTTCAAAAACAAAGTCATGGTTATGGCATCGTCGTCTCAATCATTTGAACTTCGGCACCATTAATAACCTTTCCAGAAAGGATCTTGTCAGAGGCTTACCCAGATTAAAATATGAAAAAGATCATCTTTGTTCAGCTTGCCAATTGAGTAAAAGCACGAAATATGCCCACAAACCAAAACCCACAAACTCAGTAATGGAAGTTCTTCATACCCTTCATATGGATATGTGCGGACCAATGAGAGTACAAACGATAAATGGGAAGAAATACATTTTAGTCGTTGTGTATGACTACTCTCGATTTACTTGGGTAAAGTTTTTGAGGACAAAGGATGAAACTCCAGATGTCATCATCAAACTTATCAAACAGCTACAAGTTCGACTCAACAATACTGTTAGAATAGTTCGAACAGACAATGGCACAGAGTTTGTTAACAAAGACTTAATTCAGTTTTATGAAAGTGTTGGAATCAATCATCAAAGAAGTGTTCCACGAACTCCTCAACAGAACGGTGTAGTTGAAAGACGAAATCGAACTCTTGTGGAAGCCGCAAGAACAATGCTAATTTATTCAAAGGTTCCAATGTTTCTATGGGATGAAGCTATTGCCACTGCTTGCTACACCCAAAATTGTTCCCTTATTCATACCTCTCATGGAAAAACTCCATATGAACTTGTTCATAAAAGAAAACCTGATCTCTCCTACCTTTGTGTGTTTGGTGCTTTGTGTTATCCAACAAATGAAGTTCAAGACTTAGGTAAATTAAGAGCAAAGGAAAATATTGGAGTTTTTGTTGGTTATGCACCAAACAAGAAGGGTTACCGAATCTACAACAAGAGAACCCGAAATATCATGGAAAAAATTCATGTTACGTTCGATGAGCTAACCGGTCAAATGGCTCCAGGACAAACCAGTTCTGGACCCGCAACTCAATTTTCATCAAGTAGTCCTATCAGCTCTACTCTTGTTTCTAATCCCTCTCCAGCAACTCCTTATGTACCTCCTTCAGAAGATGATTTAAAGAAATTGTTTGATCCAATGTTTTATGAACACTATGAGCCAAATGCTGATGAAATGTCAATTCCATCAACAGAGGCTGCTCCTATCCTTGTGAATGAAGTCAATCCTTTAGTCTTAATATCATTAAGTCAAGATGCGCCTGCTGCTGATCACTCTGTATCTTCAACAAATCATCAATCATCGAATGTACATCATGGAATTGTTTCTGGCATCAATGATGAATTTAACCCCTTTTCTACTCCCGAAGATGCTCCATTTGAAAACATATTTGCTCCTGAATCATCATCAGAACCATCTTCGTCAGAAGATATCGACTCTGCTACATCAGTTCCTCAACAACAGCCACATGAACACCTCAGAAAATGGACACATGATCATCCATTGGACAACATCATTAGAAACCTCTCTCGTCCAGTATCCATACGGAAACAACTTGCAACCGATGCCTTATGGTGCTTCTTCAACTTCGTACTCTCTAAGGTCGAACCAAAAGATGTCAAAACTGCCATGAATGAAGACAACTGGTTCAATGCCATGCAAGAAGAAATTCATGAGTTTGATAGACTTGATGTATGGGAATTAGTACCTGCTCCAGATTGTGCTATGATCATTTCTCTAAAGTGGATCTTCAAAGTGAAACTTGATGAGCATGGTGATGTTTTAAAGAACAAGGCTCGATTGGTTGCAAAAGGATATCTTCAAGAGGAGGGTATTGACTTAGAAGAATCATTTGTTCCTGTTGCTCGTATCGAGGCAATCAGAATCTTCTTGGCTAATGCTGCAAGTAAGAACATGGTAGTCTATCAAATGGATGTAAGACGTATTTCTTAACGGAGATCTCAAAAAAGTCGTATACGTCAGCCAACCTGAAGGCTTTGTGAATCCAGAGCATCCTACACACGTCTATCGTTTGAAGAAGGCTCTTTACGGTTTAAAGCAATCTCCAAGGGCATGGTATGATACGCTATCAAAGTTTCTTCTATCCACTGGATTCAACAAAGGAGCAGTTGATCCGACATTGTTCACCAGGAAGTCAAGCAAACATTTAATTCGCGTTCTAATATATGTTGATGATATTATCTTTGCCTCGACTGACCCCAATGAGTGTGACCGTTTTTCTATTGAAATGGGTTCTAAATTTCAAATGTCAATAATGGGACAAATGTCATTTTTCTTAGGATTACAAATTTCACAAATTCCCGGAGGCATTTTTATAAATCAATCTAAATATGATAATGAGATTTTAAAGAAATTTGAATTTGATTCTCGTGATCCTGTTGACACTCCCATGATAGAGCGTACTAAACTAGATGAGGACCACTCAGGGATCATGGTAGACCAAACGAAATATCGTAGTATGATTGGATCCCTGATGTACCTCACAGCTAGTTGACCAGACATCTTGTTCGCTGTTTGCATGTGTGCTAGATATCAGGCTAAGCCTACCAAAAAGCACCTTGAAGTAGTTAAACGGGTCTTTCGGTATCTCCAAGGAACCATCAATATGGGACTTTAGTATCCGAAGGACACCGGTATGTCACTAACAGCCTATGCAGATGCTGATCATGCAGGATGTCAAGATACTCATTGAAGTACGTCTGGAGGTGCTCAGTTTTTGGGTGATAAGCTTGTGAGCTGGTCTTCAAAGAAGCAAATGAGTACTTCTATTTCCTCTACAAAGGCTGAATACATAGCCATGTCATCTTGTTGTGCTCAAATCCTTTGGATGAGATCCCAATTATCTGACTATGGCTTTGAATTCAACAAAATCCCTCTGTACTGTGATAATAAAAGTGCTATTGCTCTCTCATGTAACAACGTACAACACTCAAGAGCAAAGCACATCGACATACGACATCATTTCATCAAGGAGCAAATAGAAAACGGTGTGGTGGAACTTTATTTTGTAAGGACTGAATACCAGTTAGCAGACATCTTCACCAAAACTATTCCTACATAACGTTTTTAGTTTATCCTTCCACGACTTGGTCTTAAGAGCCTACAACCGGAAACACTCAAACGTCTTCAAGAGGAAGAAGAGGAGTAAAAGTTTTTCTTTCATCTATCTCTTGTAAATATCTATTCGAAAAGCAAAATACAAAATTGCAAAACCTTAAAATATATATATATATATATATATATATATGTATAAAACTTTCAAAAACCCATAAAAATTAGAAAATCTTGAAAAATTCCAAAAATATTGTTATTTTGTCATGTTTTTCCTTGTTCGATATCATCTACTGACTTTGTGTTGACTTTCAAAGAATGTCACGGGTCTTTAGATGTTCTTTGAATGTACATAAGTTCGTTTCCTAAAAAAATAAAAAATAAAATATGGGAGAAAGTGAAACTACGGTTTATTGTCATTTGAGGCAGTAACCCGTTTTTCTAAGAAAGAACAGAGCCATGCTTTATCTTGGTTTTCAAATCTTATGCTCTGATTCTATAAACAATTACTTACTATCTTATGAAAACTAATTGCTTTGAAAAATAACTCGAACTCTATTTTTGAAAATCATCTGGACTTATCGTTTGTCAAAATATCTATCTCTCAATCAACAACTTATGTCATTGATTGAGGGGGAGAATGATTTCAATTAAATCAAAAGGTTATTTGTCATACAATTGTTTTCAAAAGATAATCATGCATGTTTAATCAACGGAGTTTAAAGTCTCAAAATCCGATCCTTATCAGTTAAAACGTTTTCATAATAAAGTCACAATTCTCCTTAAAAGCTTTCAAAATCAATTTAAATCTACAGATATCACAAATCTCAAATGATTTGATAATTGTGATCGGGGGAGAATTTCTTATTTAAATTGGATTTAATCTGATAATTCGGTAAATGGTTTTATAATAATGTACAAGCTCTCCTTCCCGCATGTGCCAAACGATTTCAAATTTTCCATGCACATGTTGAGGGGGAGCATCTATCTTAAACCACTAAGATTTGAAACGTGATCAATTTATTTCAATGTCCAGTCTTTTCCTAATATGTGCAAAACATTTTCAAATTTCCATGCACATATTGAGGGGGAGCAACTATTTTGAAAACCACATTCTTCATATAACTACTCTTATATGCAAGCCAATCCCTCAAAGATGAAAATTATTTCAATTACAAAATGACGCATGATGCACATGTTGAGGGAGAGCTCTGTTTCTAAAATTATCAAAAATAATTCAGGTTCAAAATGTTTTGATAATATATCACAAGTATCTGGATTGATTTTCAATTGGTTCCAATGGAAGATGAACAATACCAAATAGACCGACCAACTTTACGTTATGTATGGTGATATAAGGAAGATAAGGTTAGGTATTAGTTCCCATGATCCGCCAAAACCGGAGGGATCTACCAAGGGACAATCCACTAGATAGTGAAGAAGTCCTTAGGTTTGATTAAAAAAGGAGAAAAGTGAGAAATGGGAAGAGTGCGGACTGAGACTGAGCTAGAACTGGAATAAACCCAACAAGGTTCTGGTTATGAGGTCTTGGTAAGCACTGAAGGGGTTAAAGAATGAAAAAGAAATGAAATAAGAAAAGGGTGAAAAGAAATAGCCCTCCATTTATTCAACCTTAGGGCAGAAACCGGGTTAAATTCATATGCTACTGGTGGTTACCAAGGTAACATCGGTATTGAAGACAAGACGTCATGGACCCAGTGACGCACTGCACTACAACTTCCCAAGCTACTCAAGTTCCTCTTAAAAGGACTTGTTTCATTCTCACAGGGAACCGACATTATCTATTGAATTTCTCTTAGAATTTGTTGATATTGAAGAAAGAGACCCTCTCCCTAGTCTCCGGCATAGTAACCAAATGTGCACTATTGAGTCTAGAGCCACGAGATCATCAAATAAATCTCCTTAGGACACTGTCAATGAAGACTCTCTGTTTCACACAATGTGGAAAGAGAGATTATATCTTATGAGTCCTACGCATTATCCTTCTGGTATTGCCAGAACATCTGAGTGATATGCAAACATCAAACAAGCTCCTGGTAGGTGGCATGTGAGATATATTCAATAGATCAATCATGTGACAACTAAACATAAACAATGGGGCGATTCAATCATTTGAATCAATCCTGGTTCAGGTTATGGATTGACGGATACCTTTGAAAAAACAGTCGTTGTGCTTAAAAACTCTTTACTT
This sequence comes from Chrysanthemum makinoi, assembly GCA_910596185.1. NCBI lineage: Eukaryota > Viridiplantae > Streptophyta > Magnoliopsida > Asterales > Asteraceae > Chrysanthemum > Chrysanthemum makinoi. The sequence continues at coordinate 244,920,634 of OU343220.1, read as the reverse complement.
TAGCACATCGACCGTGTACAGATATTTCAAAATAAAAGGTGTTTATGATTGATAATTAATTTTCATTAAAACCTTCGTTGTATAGCAAAAACAATTTCTATTGAGCAATACTCGATTGTTTTTCAAATCTTTTTTTATCAATCAGTGAATCTTAATTCGCCGGGTTCACTCACTCCGTTGTCTTCTTTGAGACGTTCCGTTTGAGAACGCAGAAGCTGCGAAAACCCTCGCAAGGAAATTCTTCGAATTTTACCGCTCACAGACAGATACTTGTACTGATCAACGGGGAACCGTGGGCCGCTGCTCAAGTCAACGAAAGTGATCAAAGACACTTTCGCGGCGCTTTATTGCTAATCATATGCAGTGCACGCCCGACATTTGCAAATGATCGTGATGATGCGTCAATCCATAGCCGTATGCTCACACAATACATTCATTTCTAAAGAAATCATGATAAGTGCATCAATGACTCGGATATTTTCACTCCATGCTTCGCTTACGCCAATATCATGAATCAATGAAAGCTTCCGCTACTCTGATGAGAAGAAATCATGATCCAAAATGTGAGCATGTCGGTCTAAAAGTCACAACATCACATAATACCAACACCACAATGGATGAGTCAGAGATTTATGATTGTTGATGATCTCAAAGCTGGCTCAAAACTCATTATCACGTGGATCAGATAAAGACCTCCACTTGGATTAACCAAACATGCAATAATGAAGAATCGATGACTACGAGCTTCATAGCAAAGTCCAACATCAAGAATGCAAGAACAATCTATAATGTAATATCTGTTTGTATTTCAATGTAATTTTTAATGTGTGTTTGAGGTGACCTCCCTTAGGGGGAGATTGTTGGGATTTAGTAAATCCATTTATTAAAGAGTCGGTCACCTCAAGTATATGTAATCGTTAGAAAGCTCGTAGTCGTAGATTATTACAAGTTAAGTATTATTTAGTTTGTAACACCGTGGAGGACGGACGGGTATTTACCCACTGTATGCCTGATCCATGTAGGGTGGCGATTTATGTAGTATTTATAAATACTCTCTACATCCGAAGGTAGAGAGTTGGAGCTCATAATAAGATTTTTCTTTCTCTCACTAAAGTTCCCAAACCTCTAACTTTCTCTCTCTAAAACCATATTATACGCCTACTTGTGGTTATGATCTAGTATGTTTGTGAAATCCAATATGTTACAATTTAAGATAAAGCATGGCTCTGTTCTTTCTTTAAAAAATGGGTTACTGCCTGAAATGACAATAAAACATAGTTTCATTTTCTCTCAAATTTTTTTTTTGTGAACATTCAAACAACGTCTAAAGACTCGTGTCATTCTTTGATTGACAGCACAAAGACCGTAGATATTATCGAATCGAGAAAAACATGACAAAATGACAATTTTTTTTTTTTTTTGAAATTTTTCAAGATTTTCAAATTTTTATGGATTTTTGAAAATTTTATATTTTTCTATTTGCTTTTTGTAGGTTTTGTAATTTTGTATTTTGTTTTTCGAATAAATATTTACAAGAGATAGATGAAGAAAGACCTTTACTCCTCGTCTTCCTCTTGAAGACGTTTGAGTGTTTCCGGTTGTAGACTCATTAGACCAAGTCGTGGAAGGATAAACTCAAAACGTTCTCTAGGAAGAGCTTTGGTGAAGATGTTCAAGCTAATTGGAATTCAGTCCTCACAAAATAGAGTTCCACCACACTTGCTCCCTGATGAAATGATGTCAAATGTCGATGTGCTTTGCTCTTGAGTGTTGAACGTTGTTGCATGAGAGAGCAATAGCACTTTTATTATCACAGTATAGGGATTTTGTTGAACTCAAAGCCATAGTCAGATAATTGGGATCTCATCCATAGGATTTGAGCACAACAAGATGACATGGCTATGTATTCAGCCTCTGTAGAGGATATATAAATACTCATTTGTTTCTTTGAAGACCAGCTCACAAGCTTATCGCCCAAAAACTGAGCACCTCCAGACATACTTCGACGTGTATCTTGACATCCTGCATTATCAGCATCTGCATAGGCTGTTAGTGACATACCGGTGTCCTTTGGGTACCAAAGTCCCATATTGATGGTTCCTTGAGATACCGAAGACCCGCGAATCGCTTCAAGGTGCTTTTGGTAAGCTTAGCCTCGATATCTAGCACACATGCAAACAGCCGGAATGTCCGGTCCATCGGCTGCGAGGTACCTCGTGGATCCAATCATACTACGATATTTTCTTTGGTCTACCATGATCCCTGAGTGGTCCTCATCCAGTTTAGTACGCTCTATCATTGAAGTGTCAACAGGGTCACAAGAATCAAATCCAAATTTCTTTAAAATCTCATTTGCATATTTAGATTGATTTATAAAAATGCCTCCGGGACTTTGTGAAATTTGTAATCCCAAGAAAAATGACATTTGTCCCATCATTGACATTTGAAATTTGGAACCCATTTCATTTGAAAAATGGTCACATTCATTGGGGTCAGTCGAGGCAAAAATAATATCATCAACATAGATTTGAACATGAATTAAATGTTTGCTTGACTTTCTGGTGAATAATGTCGGATCAACTGCTCCTTTGCTGAATCCAGTAGATAAAAGAAACTTTGATAGCGTATCATACCTTGCCCTTGGAGTTTGCTTCAACCCGTAAAGAGCCTTCTTCAAACGATAGACATGAGTAGGATGCTCTGGATTCACAAAGCCTTTAGGTTGGCTGACGTATACGACTTCTTTAAGATCTCCGTTAAGAAAGGCCGTCTTTACATCCATCTGATAGACTACCATGTTCTTACTTGCAGCATTAGCCAAGAAGATTCTGATTGCCTCGATACGAGAAACTAGAGCAAATGATTCTTCAAAGTCAATACCCTCCTCTTGACGGTATCCTTTTGCAACCAATCGAGCCTTGTTCTTTAGTACATCACCATGCTCATCAAGTTTTACTTTGAAGATCCACTTTAGAGCAATGATCATAGCACAGTTAGGAGCAGGTACTAATTCCCATACATCTAGTCGATCAAACTCATGAATTTCTTCTTGCATGGCATTGAACCAGCTGTCTTCATTCATGGGAGTGTTAACGTCTTTTGGTTCGATCTTGGATAGTACGGAATTGAAAAAGCACCATAAGGCATCAGTTGCAAGTTGTTTGCGAGTGGATATTGGACGAGAAAGATTTACAATGATGTTGTCCAATGGGTGATCATGTGTCCATTTTCTAAGGTGTTCGTGTGGTTGTTGTTGAGGAATTGAAGTAGCAGAGTCGATTTCTCCTGATGAAGATGGTTCTGATGATGATTCAGGAACAAATATGTTTTCAAATGGGGCATCTTCAGGAGTAGCAAAGGGATTATCTCCATCATAGATGCCAGACACACATCCATGATGTACACTCGATGATTGATGATTTGTTGATGAGACAGAGTGATCAGCAGCAGGCGCTTCTTGACTTAGTGACATAGAAACTGAAGGGATAACTTCGCTGATGTGGATAGAACAGCCTCTGATGGAATTGATAGATGATTAGCACTTGGCTCATAGTGTTCATCAAACATTGGATCAAACAATTTCTTCAAATCATCTTCTCAAGGAGGTACATAAGGAGTTGCCGTGAAGGATTTGAAACAAGAGTAGAACTGATAGGACTACTTGATGAAGGTCGAGATGCGGGTCCAGAACCGGATTGTCTCCGAGCCATATGCCCTGACAGTACCATCAACGTGACGTGAATAGTTTCCATGATATCTCAAGTTCTTTTGTTGTAGATTCGGTAACCCTTCTTGTTTGATGCATAACCTACAAAAACTCCAATGTCTGCTTTAGCTCTTAATTTACCTAAATCTTGACCGTCATTCGTTAGATAGCACAACGCACCAAACACACGAAGGTAGGAAAGATCTGGTTTTCGTTTATGGACAAGTTCGTATGGAGTTTTTCCATGAGATGTGTTAGGAATTATAAAATTCAGTCGTTAAAGAGTCGGTCACCTCAAGTATATGTATTCGATAGAAAGCTCGTAGTCGTAGCCAAGTTATGTTAGTAAGTAATTTGTTAAGTAACACCGTGGAGGACGGACGGGTCTTTACCCACTGTATGCCTGATCCATAGCCCGTAGGTGGCGTTTATTTGTAAGACACTATAAATACCCTCTACCTCCCAAGGTAGAGGGTTGGAGCTTTAATATCATTTTTCTTTGTTTCACATTGTTCCCAACTCTCTTCCCTTTCTCTCTCTAGAACTTTCTCTCTCTAAACATCTTGAACGCCTCTTATGGTTATGGTTTAATGTGTTTGTGAAATCCTATATCTTACAATTGGTATCAAGAGCCAAGGTTTGATCACTCATCTTTCATGCTCTTTGTTTTGGTGGATTTCATAAGGTTTTTGGGGTATTAAGTGTTTAGGAGAGTTTGCATCATTTGGACAAATTCTAGTGTTAAAGTTTGAATTTTTCTTGTACTTTTGTGTTTAGGATCATCATATGTGTTTATGTTTTGAATTGGAAGGCTTAAATCATTGTGGTTTGGTTGTTTTTTATTGATAAAGTGGTTATTTCTGAACTTTGTACAAAGCGAGTTAAGTCTCGTATATTTGTTACTTCGAAGCGAGTTGCTTCGTTACTGGATGCGAGTTGGTATATGCGCCTTGGCTATTTAGCGAGTTGATCTTTTAAGCGACTTGAGGTCTAAGCGAGTTGTTTCTTTAAGCGACTTGAGTTCTAAAGAGACTTGGCTATTAAGCGAGTTGTATACCTAGCGAGTTAGTTTAAGCGACTTGGTGGTTAAGCGAGTTGTGTCTGTTTGCACTTGCTATTGCTTAGTTGTCTCTATATGCTTAATTTGGCTATTAAGCGAGTTGATTGTTTAGCGAGTTGATAATTGCTTGAGTTGAGTGTTTAGCCACTTGTCTATTGAGACTTGCTACTTCTCCATGCTACATTCTTACGGTTGTTCTATTGGTTTAGTAAAATCCCATGAAAGAATCAATTTGCCGGTTTAATCAAAGAATAGTAAAATCCCGTAGAACTTGTAATCATGGCAAACATCGTTCCAACTATTGTTTCTTCTGTAGTGAGGACGTTCAAGCAGCTGAATCAGATACTCGCCCACCTATGCTTGACAGAACTGATTATGACTCATGGGCTCAACGAATCCGATTGTACTGTTTGGGAAAAGAAAACGGAGTCAACATACTCAAGTCAATCGATGAAGGACCTTATCAGATTGAGACTACAAGAGACATAATTGATACTGCTGCAGATGGAACAATGATCTTTGGATTAGACAGACCAAAAATGTATGATGAACTTAATGATAAGGAGAAAAAGAGATTCGATGCTCGACATCGGGCTTCCAACATTATACTTCGGGTCTTCCAAAGGATATCTACAAGCTCATCAATCACAACACCGGCTAAGGCAGTCTGGGATAATGTCAAGATGCTTCTCTCGGTTCTGAAGTTAACTAAGGAAGATAGAGAATCACAACTGTATGATGAATTTGAGCACTTCAAAATGAAACCGGATGAAAGTGTCTATGAGTACTACGTGAGATTCCATAAGCTTTTGAATGACATGAGGAACATCAAAATGACTATGCCTAACATTCAGCTCAACTCAAAGTTTGTGAACAACATGAATCCCGAATGGCACAAATTTGTCACCTCTGTGAAGCTAACCAAAGGATTGAAGAATACAAACTATGACCAATTGTATGCCTTCCTTATTCAGAATGAGAGGCATGCTATGCTTGAAAAAAGGATTCTGGAACAGTTCAAAACCAATCAGGGAGAATCAAGCTCACCAAATGATTCTATAGCTTTCTACACCAACGTTGGTATTACCACCAAAGCATCTCAAGTCATACCCATGGGTGATGGTAATTACAAACTCATCCCCGATCCAGATATAAGCCACCGATCCAAATACATTCATGGAGAACTTCATCAATCAACTATCTCTCATGGTCAGTCAAAACATGAACTCTCTTCCACACACCAACAATAACCTCAAAACAACATCCAATCCACATAATCAAGCAATTGTCGAGATGGAAGGTTATAGTGCAACCAGTTCAAGAAAGGCAGTATGAACAGGGAAGAGGTGGAGCTGGTAGAGGTTATGCTGCTAATCAAAATCGAGGAAGGATTGGGAATCAAGGTCAAGCAAAGCCAATCAAATGCTACAACTGTGGTGGTGAGGGACACATTGCTAGGAACTGCACATCTCCAAAACGTCTACAGAATGCAGAATACTTCAGAAACAAGATGTTGCTCGTACAAGCTCAGGATAATGGTGCAGCTTTGGATGAAGAGGAGTTGTTGTTTCTTATTGAAGGCAATGCCAAGACATGTGATGCAGATGTGGATGAGCAGCCAATTCAGGAGATAGGTCACAATCATCAGAATGCCTTCCAAGTCGCTGACTGTGATGCATACGACTCTGACGTCGATGATGAACCAACTGCCCAATCAATTTTCATGGCAAGGATCTCTCCTATGGTCTCTCCTAAGGTTCCTTCACCACAACAGGCTGGTCCATCCAAAGAATCAATCCTCTCAGAGGTATTAAAACTGTACGATAAGGTTGATGAGCAAAAAATACATAATGAAGTACAATATCTTGAAACTTATGATTCAGATGTTGAAAATATAGGAAATAGTAATATTGTCTCATATGATCAACATGTGGCTCAAAGTGAAAGTGAGATTGTACCAAGTGATGTATCTTCTGTAGTCAATAATGATTGTGTTTTTGATGAATACACTGCATGTGCCCCTGATGATTCTGCTACCTCTGAATTCAATGCCTATAAGGAACAAGTTGCTATTTATGAACAGCGAGCTAAGTTTGAGTTAACCACACGTGAGCAGGAAATGGATGACCAAATGCGTAAAATTATTCGAAAAAGTAATTTTAGAGAAGAAGTATTAAAACAAGAGTTAAACTCCTTACAAGAAAAGCTTTCTAAAACTGCTAAGCAAAAACAAGAACTTCAAAAAAATGTTAAATTGCTTAAGCAAGAATTCAATGCTAAGGAATCAAAACTTTTGAATGATTTTTCCAATCTAAAAACTTTGAAAAACAAGCTTGAAAATAAGTTGTACGTACAAGGGAATACCATTCAGACCGCTCACTTGATCACTAAGCATAGAGTCTTAAGCGATAAGCATAGCATTCCCCTTGTTGAAGAACCAAATCCAGAGGTCATTAAAAAGGCTAGAACTGCTCATAAGGTTATTTATGATGGTAATGAAATCCTTAAGCCGAGACAGAAACCTAGTTGAGCTGAGTGCAATCGAGGAAGATAAGAAATCGATGAAGTCACTAGGGAGAAAATGAATATAAAACTCAACAACCCTACATGTAAAGAGAAAAACATAACTATCAAACCTCATGATTACACTAAGGAAAATTGATCTCCTTAACATGTTTAAGCCTCAAACTCAATTAACCACCGAACATTTTTTGGAAGAAATATATGGATAAGCAAAAAGCAGAGAATCTTGTTGTAACAAACCCTCCCCTTTGGAAAATGCCTTCACGATGTGTATCCTCCAAATTCACCAATGCATTTAGTTCCTAGAACTATTGCCACTAAAAGCAAGACCTTAATCAGTCAATATGTTATCTTTCAATTATTTGTTGATTTTGAGAAAACGTGTAAGAAAAGGATCACACCCACTGGGATAACTGAAGGGGAAAGGGGTTTTGAGCAAACTAAAGAATGTTATTTAACTGAGGTCATGCCTTTCTTTAAACAACTAAAAGGTCAATTTGAGAGTCTTAAAAAGGGGATGGACTTAGATATTAAAGAAATGGAAAAGGAATTTGATGCGATGATTATTGAGGTTAGTGAATATGAGCAAGAATTAAAATATAATGAGATTGAGAGGAAGAACCTGCATACCTTGAATGAGAATCTTATTTCTGAATGTATTGCTCAAGATGTGTTTTACACTGCTACAAATTGTTCCATTAATGCTTCTCAATTTCATGAATTATCTGTTGCTCTGAAAGTCTCCCATGATCGTGTCATTGAGCTTGAAAAAACTAACTCTAAACTGCATGATAAAGTTGAACAGGATGATCATGATAACCTGGTGAAACAGTTTTCTAAATTGGAAGTTGAGCATCTTGCTTTGCAATTAAAATATCAACATCTAAAAGAAAATGTTAAAACCTCAAATATCAAGACATCCTTGGATGCTCCTGAATTTGATGCAGTTTTTGAAATTAGCAAACGTGATGAACAGATTAGAGCTCATTGTAACACGATCAGAAAGTTGAAAGCCCAAATCTCTCAATTAAAGGGTGAAAAGAACAATGTGACTGGATCCCAAATGCCTCCTCCTTTAGATTCTCAGTATTCTCAAACTTTTCATCTTCAAAACTTAGTTAATGCCTTACAAAAAGAAAACGAGAGTTTTCTAGAAGAAAATGAAAAAGTTAAACGACACTTTAAAGAGTTATATGATTCAATGAAAGTCACTCGTGACCAAAAAACGAAAAAATAACGTCTTTACAAAAAGAAATTGAGAATCTGAGAAGTCAGGAAAATGGGAAACTGCGACTTGTTTTTAATGAGAATGCTGCATCAAAGTCATCCTCAAACTGCAAATACACTGTGACTGTTAAATACATTCCTCCTCATCTTAGGAATAATTAATCTGCGTTTCATGACTATTGTGCTCACCTTAAGGATAGTCTAGAATGTCTCTGTGAGATTGTTGAAGAGGATTTCATTAATAAACCTCTTGATAGAGAAATTAGGTTTGCTTGCATTCAGGCCAAACGATCTCAGGATCTGCTAGAATGTTTAATTGCAACATGCCCTAAATCCTTAGGTGCGAAAGGTAAAGCTGTGATGCCTTGTTCTATGCCTAGTGCCAAGCATACAAACCATTCTATGCCCAGTTTTAAGAAAGTGAACACCAATGTGCCTTCTAGTAGTACAGACCCTTGCACAGCTAGTTCAGAAATGCAAAAAGTAGATCAACCAACTAATGTTCCCATAATTCCCTCTACAGGAGTAATCAGTGACATTAAAGCAAGCGGGTCAAAGCCTCCGGGCAATACCAAGCAAGATAGGACCTCGCAAGCTAAGAATATGCATTGGAAGAGAGTAGAAGACCAACCTAGGAACTTTAAGTTTGAGTTGAATAAAACGAATCGTGTTGATTCTAGTATTAGCCATAGGCGTACTGTAATTAATTCAATTTCTGATACTATTTGCAAACCATGTAATGATGTCTGCTTGAATTCTGTTGCTAATCATGAATGTGGTGTGAATGTTTTGTCTAATGCTATCAAATGCCCAGTTAAAATTGTTAATGCAAAAAATCATGCTAAGAAGGCTAAAAGGCAAAGACGAAAGAAAGTTAGAAAACAGTGGAAACCCACAGGAAGAACATTTAGTAAGATAGGTTATCAATGGATACCTTTTGGCCATAAGGTTAATCAGCTCTGCCCTCAATCTGCTAAGACAATGCCCACTAGAAAATGGATGCCTACTGGTAGAACTATTCCCTTAAGAAGTGAACACACTTTGAATAGGTCAAATACGGACAATAGCACTGCATCTATTTCTAATGATTCCATTGCTTCTACTTCTGAGGTGGATGTTTCTATTTCTGATGTGGGTGTTCCAATCACTGTTACTAACCAAGTGGAACCCATTCTTGCATGGGGATCCCAATTATCCAGTTATCCATTCTTGTCTGTGTTCAACTGCAGATCGTTCAAATCGTTCAGTGGTACCTGGACTCAGGCTGTTCCAAGCATATGACTGGAGACCGGTCGCGCTCATGAACTTCGTGAGTAAATTCATCGGGACTGTTAGATTCGGGACTGCTATTATGGGTTATGGAGATTATGTTGTCGGTGATAGTGTCATCTCCAGGGTATATTACGTAGAAGGTCTTGGTCATAACTTATTATCTATCGGTCAATTCTGTGATTCTGATCTCGAAGTGGCCTTCAGAAAACATACTTGTTTCGTTAGAGAACTTGATGGTAAAGAAATTTTAAGAGGAACTCGTGGTTCAAATCTATACACCATCTCTATCGAAGATATGATGAAGTCTTCTCCAATTTGCTTGTTGTCAAAGGCTTCGAAAACAAAGTCATGGTTATGGCATCGCCGTCTCAATCACTTGAACTTCGGCACCATCAATGATCTCTCCAGAAAGGACTTAGTTGTAGGTTTACCTAGACTAAAGTATGAAAAGATCATCTTTGTTCAGCATGCCAATTGGGAAAAAGCAAGAACTATGCCCACAAACCCAAACCTACAAACTCCGTTACAGAAGTTCTTCATACAATTCACATGGATTTATGTGGACCCATGAGAGTGCGGAATATCTTTGGGAAGAAATATGTGTTAGTTGTGGTTGATGATTACTCTCGATTCACCTGGTTAAGTTCTTAAGGACAAAGGATGAAACTCCAGATATCATCATCGAACTTATCAAACAGCTGCAGGTTCGACTTAACAAAACTATCAGAATCATCCGAACAGACAATGGAACTGATTTTGTTAATAAACAACTTAGTGAGTTTTATGAAAGTGTTGGAATCAGTCATCAAAGAAGTGTTCCACGAACTCCTCAACAGAACGGTGTAGTTGAAAGATGAAATTGAACTCTTGTGGAAGCCGCAAGAACAATAATGATTTACTCAAAGGTTCCAATGTTTCTCTGGACTGAAGCCATTGCCACTGCATGCTACACTCAAAAGCGATCCCTAATTCACACTGCTCATGGAAAAACTCCATATGAACTTGTCCACAATAGAAAACCTAATCTCTCATTCCTTCGTGTGTTTGGTGAATTGTGTTATCCAACTAATGAGGGCCAATACTTAGGCAAACTTAAAGCTAAAGCGGACATTGGAGTATTTGTAGGATATGCACCAAACAAAAAGGGATACCGAATCTACAACAAAAGAACCCGAAATATCATGGAAACAATTCACGTTACGTTCGATGAGCTGACCGGTCCTATAGATCCAGGACAACCCAGTTCTGGACCCACATCATCATGTAGTCCCATCAGTTCTACTCTTGTTTTCGACTCCTCGCCAGCAACTCCTTATGTACCTCCTTCAGAAGATGACTTGAAGAAACTGTTTGATCCAATGTTTGATGAACACTATGAGCCAATGCTAATGATCTCAATCGAGGCTGCTACTATCCCTGTTAATGAAGTTAACCCTTCAATTTCTATGACACTAAGTCAAGAAGCGCCTGCTGCTGATCACTCTGTCTCATCAACAAATCATCAATCAACAAGTGTACATCATGGAGATGTTTTTGGCACCCTTGATGGAGAGAATCCCTTTGCTACTCCTGAAGATGTTCCATTTTAAAACATATTTGCTCCTGAATCATCATCAGAACCATCTTCATCAGGAGAAATCGACTCTGCTACTTCTATTCCTCAACAACAACCACATGAACACCTTAGAAAGTGGACACATGATCATCCATTGGACAACATCATTGGAAACCTCTCTCGTCCAGTATCCACACGGAAACAACTTGCAACCGATGCCTTATGGTGCTTCTTCAACTCCGTACTCTCTAAGGTTGAAACAAAAGATGTTAAAACTGCCATGAATGAAGACAGCTGGTTCAATGCCATTCAAGAAGAAATTCATGAGTTTGATCGACTTGACGTATGGGAATTAGTACCTGCTCCAGATTGTGCTATGATCATTGCTCTAAAGTGGATCTTCAAAGTGAAACTTGATGAAAATGGTGATGTTTTAAAGAACAAGGCTCGATTGGTTGCAAAAGGATACCGTCAAGAGGAGGGTATTGACTTTGAAGAATCATTTGCTCCTGTTGCTCGTATCGAAGCAATAAGAATCTTCTTGGCTAATGCTGCAAGTAAGAACATGGTGGTTTATCAGATGGATGTAAAGACGGCATTTCTTAACGGAGATCTTAAAGAAGTCGTATACGTCAGCCAACCTGAAGGCTTTGTAAATCCAGAATATCCTACTCACGTCTATCGTTTGAAGAAGGCTCTTTATGGTTTAAAGCAAGCTCCAAGGGCATGGAATGATACGCTATCAAAGTTTCTTCTATCTACTGGATTCAGCAAAGGAGCAGTTGATCTGACATTGTTTACCAGAAAGTCAGGCAAATATTTAATTCACGTTCAAATATATGTTGATGATATTATCTTTGCCTCGACTGACCCCAATGAATGTGATCGTTTTTCTAATGAAATGGGTTCCAAATTTCAAATGTCAATGATGGGACAAATGTCATTTTTCTTGGGATTACAAATTTCACAAAGTCCCGGAGGCAATTTTATAAATCAATCTAAATATGCAAATGAGATTTTAAAGAAATTTGGATTTGATTCTAGTGACCCTGTTGACACTCCCATGATTGAGCGTACTAAACTGGATGAGGACCACTCAGGGATCATGGTAGACCAAACAAAATATCGTAGTATGATTGGATCCCTGATGTACCTCACAGCCAGTAGACCTGATATTCTATTCGTTGTATGCATGTATGCTAGATACCAGGCTAAGCCTTCAAAAAAGCACCTTGAAGCGGTTAAACGGGTCTTTCGGTATCTCCAAGGAACCATCAATATGGGACTTTGGTACCCGAAGGACACCGGTATGTCACTAACAGATATGCATGCATGATCATGCAGGGTGTCAAGATACTCGTCGATGTACGTCTGGAGGTGCTCGTTTTGGGTCATAAGCTTGTGAGCCGGTCTTCAAAGAAGCAACTGAGTACTTCTATTTCCTCTACAGAGGCTGAACACATAGCCATGTCATCTTGTTGTGCTTAAATCCTATGGATGAGATCCCAATTATCTGACTATGGCTTTGAATTCAACCACATCCCTCTGTACTGTGATAATAAAAGTGTTATTGCTCTCTCATGCAACAACGTACAACACTCAAGAGCAAAGCATATCGACATTCGACATCATTTCATCAGGGAACAAGTGGAAAAAGGTGTGGTGGAACTCTATTTTGTGAGGACTGAATACCATTAGCGACATCTTCACCAAAGCTCTTCCTAGAGAACGTTTTGAGTTTATCCTTCCACGTCTTGGTCTAAAGAGTCTACAACCGGAAACACTCAAGCGTCTTCAAGAGGAAGACGAGGAGTAAAGGTCTTTATTCATCTATCTCTTTGTATATATTTATTCAAAAACCAAAATACAAAATTATAAAACCAACAAAAAGCAAAGAGAAAAATATAAAACTTTCAAAAATCCATTAAAATTAGAAAATCTTGAAAAATTCCAAAAATATTGTTAATTTTGTCATGTTTTTCCTTATTCGATATCATCTACGGACTTTGTGTTGACATTCAAAGAATGTCACGGGTCTTTAAATGTTCTTAGAATGTACATAGTTTTTGAAAAAAAAAAGAAAAAAAGAAAGTGAGGCAGAGAAAAATGGTGGTTTATTGTCATTTCAGGCAGTAACCCGTTTTTAAAAGTAAAGAACAGAGCCATGCTTTATCTTATTTTACAAATCTCATGCTCTGATTCTTAAAAAAAATTGTCATCAAAAGGACAAATTTTTCTCTTTCCAAATATTTTTCCGTCTAATGATTCTTCTGAAAAATATTTGCCATCTAATAAAAACTAAATTGCTTTGAAAATACCGTGTACTCTATTATTCGTGTAAATCATTTGTGCTTATCATCTGTCAAAATCTCTATCTCTCAATCAACAACTAGTGTCATTGATTGAGGAGGAGAATGATTTTATTCGAATTAAAAAGGTTATTTTGAAAGGCCATTTTTCAAACAATTGGCACGTAAATGAGCAAGGTTTATTGTTGAAAAATCAAAACGAATAATGTTTTATACAGTTGATTCAAAACCTTTGCTAATGTTATGTTTTCAAAAGACAATCTTTCATGTTAAATCAATGGAGTTTAAAGTCTAAAAATCTGATCCTTATCAGTTAAAAAGTTTTTTTAAAAGCAAGTCACTATTCTCCTCAAAAGGTCTCAAAATTTAATTTAAATTAATAAGAGATCACATCTCTCAAAGGATTTGGAAAGTGTGATCGGGGGAGAATTTATGATTTAAATTGGATTTAAACTGATAACTTGATGATTGGTTTTATAAGTATTTAGCAAGCTTTCCTCCCCACATGTGCCAAACAATTTCACATTTTCAATGCACATGTTGAGGGGAGCATCTATTTTAAACCACAAAGATTTGAAACGTGATCAATTTATTTCAATGAGTAGTCTTTTCCTAATATGTGCAAAACATTTTCAAATTTCGATGCACATGTTGATGGGGAGCTCTTGTTCTAAAATTATCAAAAACAATTCGGGTACAAAATGCTTTGATAATATATCACAAGTATCTGGATTGATTTTAAAATGGTTTTCAATTGGTTCCACTGGCAGATGAACAATACCAAATAGACCGACCAACTTTACTTTATGTATGATGATATAAGGATGATGAGGTTAGGTATTTGTTCCCATGATCCACCAGAACCGGAGGGATCTACCCAGGGACAAACCACTAGATAGTGTAGAAGTCCTTAGGTATGATGAAAAAAGGAGAAAAGTGAGATATAGGAAGAGTGCAGACTGAGACTGAGCTAGTACTGGAATAAACCCAACAAGGTTCTAGTTATGAAGTCTCGGTAAGCACTGAAGGGGTTGAAGAATGAAAAAGAATTGAATGTGAAAAGGGTGAAAATAAATAGCCCTCCAATTATTCAACCTTAGGGCAGAAACCGGGTTCAATACATATGCTACTAGTGTTTACTAAGGTAACACTGGTATTGAAGACAAGACGTCATAGACCCAGTGACGCACTGCACTACAACTTCCCAAACCACTCAAGTTCCTCTTAAAAGGACTTGTTTCATTCTCACGGGGAACCGACATAATCTATCGACTTTCTCTTAGAGTTTGTTGATATTGAAGAAGGAGACCCTCTCCCTAGTCTCCGACATTGGAACCAAATATGCACAATTGAGTCTAGAGCCACGAGATCATCTTATAAATCTCTTTAGGACACTGTCAATGAAGACTCTCTGTTTCACACAATGTGGAAAGAGAGTGTATATCTTATTAGTCCTACGCATTATCCTTGTGGTATTGCCAGAACATCTGAGTGATATGCAAACATATTCACAATGAAGATGGAAAGCCTTCTGGAGCCAACATCAAACAAGCTCTTGGTGGGTGGCAGGTGAAATCTATCCAATAGATCAACCATGTGATAACTGAACAGAAACAATGGGGCGATTCATATTTATGAATCAATCCTGGTTCAGGTTATGGATTGACGGATATCTTTGAAAAACCTGTCGTTGTGCTTAAAAACTCTTTTCTTTAGCACATCGATTGTGTACTCATATTTCAAAATAAAAGGTGTTTATGATTGATAATTGATTTTCATTAAAACCTTCATTGTATTGCAAAAACAATTTCTATTGAGCGATACAGGATTGTTTTTCAAATATCTTTTCATCAATCAGTGAATCTCAATTCGTTGGTTCACTCACTCCGTGTTGTCTTCTTTGAGACGTTCTGGTTTGAGAACAGCTAGAGCAGCTGCGAAACCCTGTCAAGGAAATTCTTCGGAATTATACCTGATCACAAGCAGTACAAGTACTGATCAACGAGGAACCGTGGGCTGTGTACCTCAATTCAACGAAAGTGATCAAAGACAGTTTCGTGCATTTTATTGCTAACTGTTGTATGCAGGTACGCCCGACGTTTGCAGCTGATTAGAATGAAGCGGTCAATCCATAGCCGCATGCTCACACTACACATTCATCTCAAAAGAAATCATGATAAGTGCTTCAACGACTCTGATACATTCACTCCATGCTTCTGCTATGCTGCTGCAAATATCATGATCCAGTAAAAGCTTCTGCTACTCTGATGAGAAAATATCTTGATCCAGTAAAAGCTTCCGTTACTCTGATGAGGATATATCATGATCCAGAATGTGAGCATGTCGGTCCCATTGTCACAACATCACATAATACCAACACCACAATGGAAGAGTCAGAGATTCATGTTAGCTGAGGAACTCAATGCTGGCTCAAAACTCTTCATCACGTGGATCAGTTAAAGACCTCCACTCAAATTATCCAAACATGCAAATCATGAAGAATCAATGACTACGTACTACTGAGCAAGGAACTGAATCAAGAATCCTAGAACAATCTAATGTAATATCTGTTTGTATTCTTTGTAATTTAGGTGACCTCCCTTAGGGGGAGATTGTTAGGAATTAGAAAATTCAGTCGTTAAAGAGTCGGTCACCTCAAGTATATGTATTCGATAGAAAGCTCGTAGTCGTAGTCAATTTATGTTAGTAAGTAATTTGTTAAGTAACACCATGGAGGACGGACGGGTCTTTACCCACTGTATGCCTGATCTACAGCCCGTAGGTGGCGTTTATTTGTAAGACACTATAAATACACTCTACCTCCCAAGGTAGAGGGTTGGAGCTTCAATATCATTTTTCTTTGTTTCACATAGTTCCCAACTCTCTTCCCTTTCTCTCTCTAGAACTTTCTCTCTCTAAACATCTTGAACGCCTCTTATGGTTATGGTTTAATGTGTTTATGAAATCCTATATCTTACAAGATGTGTGTATAAGGGAACGATTTTGGGTGTAGCAAGCAGTGGCAATGGCTTCAGCCCAAAGAAACATTGGAACCTTTGAATAAATTAGCATTGTTCTTGCGGCTTCCACAAGAGTTCGATTTCATCTTTCAACTACACCGTTCTATTGAGGAGTTCGTGGAACACTTCTTTGATAACTGATTCCAACACTTTCATAAAATTGACTTAAGTCTTTGTTAACGAACTCTGTGCCATTGTTTGTTCGAACAATTCTAACCATATTGTTAAGTCGAACCTGAAGCTGCTTGATAAGTTTGATTATGACATCTGGAGTTTCATTCTTTGTCCTCAAAAACTTTACCCAAGTAAATCGAGAGTAGTCATCAACAATGACTAAAATATATTTCTTCCTATTAATCGTTTGCACTCTCATTGGTCCGCACAAGTCCATATGAAGGGTATGTAGAACTTCCATTACTGAGTTTGTGGGTTTGGGTTTGTGGGCATATTTCTTGCTTTTTCCCAATTGGCATGCTGAACAAAGATGATCTTTTTCATACTTTAATCTGGGTAAGCCTCTTACAAGAACATTTCTAGAAAGATTATTAATGGTGCCGAAGTTCAAGTGATTGCGAAGACGATGCCATAACCATGATTTTGTTTTTGAAGCCTTTGACAACAAGCAGATTGGAGAAGACTTCATCATGTCTTCGATAGAGATGGTGTATAGATTTGAACCTCGAGTTCCTCTTAACAGTTCCACACCATCGAGTTCTCTAACGAAACAAGTATGTTTTCTAAATCCCACTTCTAGATCGGAATCACAAATTTGACCAACAGAAAACAAGTTATGACCAATACCTTCAACATAATATACCCTGGAGATTACACTTTTGCCAACAACATAGTCTCCATAACCCATAATTGCTCCAAAATGGTCGTTCCTGAATCTAACAGTCTCGATGAATTTACTCACGAAGTTCATGAGCATGAGCGATCTCTAGTAATATGCTTGGAATCAAACTGAGTCCAGTACCACGTAATCGATTTGAACGATCTTCAATTGAACACAGACAAGAATGGATAACTGGATAATTGGGATCCCCATGCAAGAATGGGTTCCAGTTGATTAGTAACATTGATTGGAACACCCACATCGGAAGTAGAAACAATGGAATCATCAGGAATAGATGCAGTGCTAGTGTCCGTATTTGACCTATTCAAAGTATGTTCATTTCTTATGGGAATAGTTCTACCAGTAGGCATCCATTTTCTAATGGGCATTGACTTATCAAATTTAGGGCAAAACTCATTAAGATTTAACTTACGCCAAGAGGTATCCATTGATAACCAATATTACTAAATTTTCTTCCTGTGGGTTTCCAATGGTTTCTAACTTTTCGCTTTGCCTTTTAGCCTTCTTAGCTTGATTTTTGACATTACCAACTTTAATCGGGCATTTAACAAAGATTAAGCAAAACATTCACACCACATTCATGATCAAGAATGTAAATCAAACAATCATCATTACAAGGTTTTGCGATAGTAGCGAATTCAAATTAATTACGATGCTTATAGCTAATACTAGAATCAACACAATTCGTTTTATTCAACTCAAACTTAGTGTTCCTAGGATGGTCTTCTACTCTCTTCCAATGCACATTCTTAGCTTGCTAGGTCCTATCTAGCTTTGTATTGCCTGGAGGCTTTGACCCGCTTGCTTTTATGTCACTGATTACTCCTGTAGAGGATATTATGGGAACATTAGTTGGTTGGGCTACTTTTTGCATTCCTGAACTAGACGTGCATGGATCAGAACTACTTGTAGGCACTTTAGAGTTCACTTTCTTAAAACTGGGCATCATAGCTTTATCTTTTGCACCTAAGGATTTAGGACATGTTGCTCTTAAACATTCTAGCAGCTCTTGGGATCGTTTGGCCTGAATGCAAGCAAACCTAATCTCTTTATCAAGTGGCTTATTTATGAAATCCTCTTCGACAATCTCACAGAGACATTCTAGACTAACCTTAAGGTGAGCAAAATAGTTATGAAACACAAGTTCGTTATTTCTAAAATAAGGAGGAATGTATTTAACAGTCACAGTATATTTGCAGTCTGCAGATGACTTTGATGCAACATTCTCATTAAAGACAAGTGGCAATTTCCCTTTTTCCTGACTCCTCAGATTCTCAATTTCCTTTTGTAAAGATGTTATTTTTTCCTTGTTCTTGTCACGAGTGACTTTCATTGAATCATATAACTCTTTAAAGTGTCGTTTAACCTTTTCATTTTCTTCTAGAAAACCCTCATTTTCTTTTTGTAAAACATTAACCAAGTTTTGAAGATGAAACGTTTGAGAATACTGAGAATCTAAAGGAGGAGGCATTTGGGAGCCAGTCACGTTGTTCTTTTCACCCTTTAATTGTGAAATTTGGGTTCTCATCTTTCTGATCGTGTTACAATGAGCTCGAATCTGTTCATCACGTTTGCTTATTTCAAAATCGATCAAATTCAGGAGCAATCAAGGATGTCTTGATATTTGAGGTTTTAACATTTTCTTTTAGATGTTGATATTTTAATTGTAAAGCAAGATGCTCAACTTCCAGTTTAGAATAATGTTTCACCAGGTTATCATGATCATCTTGTTCAATTTTCTCATGCAATTTAGAGTTAGTTTTTTCAAGATCAATGACACGATCATGGGAGACTTTCAGAGCAACAGATAATTCATGAAATTGAGATGCATTAATTGAACAATTCGTGGCAGTGTAAAACACATCTTGAGTGATACATTCAGAGATCAGATTCTCATTCAAGGTATGCAAGTTCTTCCTCTCAATCTCATTGTATTTTAAATCACGCTCATAGTCATTGACTTCAACTATCATAGCATCAAATTCCTTTTCCATTTCTTTAATATCTGAATCTATCCCCTTTTTAAGACTCTCAAATTGACCTTTTAGTTGTTTAAAGAAAGGCATGACCTCAGTTAAATAACATTCTTTAGTTTGCTCAAAACCCCTTTCCCCTTCAGTTATCCCTGTAGGTGTGATTCTCTTCTTACATGTCTTCTCAAAATCAACGAATAGTTGATAAACAACATATAGGCTGATTAATGTCTTGCTATTAGTGGCAATAGTTCTAGGAACTAAGTGCATTGGTGTATTTGGAGGATACACAGTAGCTGCAGGCATTTTCCTAAAGGGAGTGTTTGTTTCAACAAGTACATTAACTTTTTGTTTATCCATATCTTTCTTCCAAAACATCTGTTCTACATGTTCAGGGAGATCCAATTTTCCTTAGTGTAATCATGGGGTTTGATCGTTATGTTATTCTCTTTACACGCAGGATCGTTAAGCTTCTTATCCATTTTCTCCCTAGATGCATCATCTAATTTCCTATCCTCTTCCGTGTTTCCTATACATGATGGTGATTTCCTAGGCTTAAGAATCTCATTGCCATCATAGATTACCTTCTGAGCTTCTCTTGCTTTTTTACCATACTCAGGATTGGGATCCTTTATAATTGGAATACTATGCTTATCGTTTAAGACTCTATGCTTAGTGACCATGTGAGCAGTCTGAATGGTGTTCCTTGTACGTACAACTTATTTTCAAGCTTGTTTTTCAAAGTTTTTAGATTAGAAAAGTCATTCTAAAGTTTTGATTCCTTAGCGTTAAATTCTTGTTTAAGCATTTTAACATTATCTTGAAGCTCTTGCTTTTGCTTAACAGTTTTAGAAAGCTTTTCTTGTAAGGAGTTTAACTCTTTTTTTAACACTTTTTCTCTAAAATTACTTTTTCTAATAATTGTACGCATTTGGTCATCCATTTCATGCTCACATGTAGTTAACTCAAACTTAGCACGTTGTTCATAAATAGCAACTTGTTCTTTATAGGCATTCACAGATGTAAATGTAATCATCAAGTGCATGCAATATATTCATCAAAAACATAGTCAGTATTGACTGCAGAAGATACATCACTTAGTACAATCTCACTTTCACTTTGTGTCACATATTGATCATATGAGACAATATTACTATTACCCACATTATCAATATCTGAATCATAATTTTCAAGAGGTTGTACTTCGTTATGTATCTTTTGCTCATCAACCTCATTGTATAGTTTTAATACCTCTAAGATGATTGATTCTTTGGATGGACCAGCCTGTTGTGGTGATGGGACCTTTGGAGAGACCATAGGTGAGATGCTAGCCATGAAGATTGTCTGGCCAGTAGGTTCATCATCGACATCGAGTCAAATGCATCATCGCTACTAGAAAGGCATTTTGATGATTGTGGCCTATTTTCAATTGGTCGCTCATCTACATCAGCATCATATGTCTTAGCATTACCTTCACAGAATCAACAACTCCTCTTCATCCAAACCGCTCCATTATCCTCGAGCTTGCACAAGCAAAGCATCTTGTCTCTCAAGTATTCTCGCATTCCGTGGACGCTTTGGAGATGTGCAGTTCCTTGCAATGTGTCCCTTACCACCACAGTTGTAGCATTTGATTGGCTTTGCTTGCCCTTGATTGGCATTTCTTCCACGATTCTGATTTGCCACATATCCTCCACCTACTCCAGTATTACCATAACCTGCTCCAACCATCCCTGGTTTATATCGTCTTCCTTGCACATTCTGCACCACAACCTTACCATCTCTGACAATAGCATGATTGTGTAGATTGGACGTAGTTCTGATTTCGTTGTTTGTGTAAAGACTGTTAAGTTTTGTTTAACCATAAGAGCCAGTTGATTGATGAAGTGTTCCATGACTGCATCAGCATCAGATTGCTTGAACATCAGATCGGGAATGAGTTTGTGATTACCGTTTCTAGTAGGTATGACTTGAGAGGCTTTGGTGGTAATTCCAACATTGGTGTAGAAGGTTGTTGAGTCATTTGACCGAACTAGTTTCTCCTTGCTTAGATTTGAACTGTTCAAGAATCCTTTGTTCAAACATAGCATGTCTCTCATTCTGGATAAGGAAGGCATACAGTTGCTCATAGTTGGTGTTCTTCAATCCTTTGGTTAGCTTCACAGAGGTGACAAATTTGTGCCATTCGGGATTCATGTTGTTCACAAACTTTGAGTTTAGCTGAATATTTGGCATTGTCATTTTGATATTCCTCATATCATTCACAAGCTTGTGGAATCTCACGTAATACTCATAGATACTTTCTTTTGGTTTCATTTTAAAGTGCTCAAATTCATCATACAGTTGTGATTCTCTGTCTTCCTTAGTTAATTCAGAACCTGAGAGAAGCATCTTGACATTATCCCAGACCGCCTTAGCTTCAGTGTTGTGATTGATAAGCTTGTATATATCTTTTGGAAGACCTTGAAGTATAATGTTTGAAGCCCCGATATCGAGATCGAATCTCTTTTTCTCCTTTCAATCGAGCTCATCATACGTCTTTGGTCCGTCCAATCCAAAGATCATTGTTCCATCTGCAGCAGTATCAATTATGTCTTTTGTAGTCTCAATCTGATAAGGTCCTTCATCGATTGACTTGAGAATGTTGACTCCATTTTCCTTTCCCAAACAACATACCTAATTGCTGAGCCCATGAGTCATAGTCAGCCTGCAAGCATGGGTGGACGAGTGTCGAACCACTGCTTGAACGTCCTCAGCTACAGTAGAGATGATTGTAGGCACGTTGGTAGACATGTTTACAGCTTTCACGGATTTTATAACTTGTGATTAAACCGGGAAAATAGATTCTTTCACGGGATTTTACTAAATCAAGAGAAAACCGTATTAGAAACAAATATTAACCAAGTGGCTATAACCCTTGAACCAAGTCGCTAAGTCACCAAGTCGCTAAGTAGCAACTCGCTAAACCTCAAGTCGCTGTGAATCAAGTCGCTAATCACAAGTCGCTGAACCTCAAGTCGCTGTGACATAAGTCGCTAATGCACCAAATCACTTAGGAGACCAGTCGCTAAAGAGCAACTCGCTAAGTATCCAAGTCGCTGAGAATCAACTCGCTAAGAACAATAATGACAAGTCGCTAGAAATAATAGAGACAAGTCGCTACGCCAACCAAGTCGCTAGCCGAAGTGGAGCCTCCACTAACTTGTAATGTTTGTCGGCTTGTCTCAATAGACAAGTCGCTAAGATCAAGTCGCTACAACGTAAACTACTACTGAAATTACTAAAGCAACTCGCTACGAAGAAAATCACTCCGAGACTCAAGTCGCTAAGTTGAAAAACTTCAAAACACACTTTTCAATCCAAAACAAGCTCAACCACAGTGATTCAAGCTTTCCAAATCAAAACCCAAGCACTTACAATGATTCTAAACACAAAAGTACACTCAAAATTCAAACTTTAATACAAGAAATGATCCAAATGATGCAAAAACCACTAAACTTTTTCAAACCCAAAAACTATATAAAACCACTAGAAATCCAAGGATAAGTAAGAGAGATGATCAAACCATGGCTCTTGATACCATTTGTAACATATTGGATTTCACAAATACATCAAATCATGATCAAATGGGCGTATACAATAAGGTTTTAGAGAGAGAAATAGTTAGAGGTTTGGGAACTTAGTGAGAGAAAATGAAAGTATTATTATGAGCTCCAACTCTCTACCTTGGGAGGTATAGAGTATTTATAGTCTTACATAAAATGCCACCTACGGGCTGTGGATCAGGAATACAGTGGGTAAAGACCCGTCCGTCCTCCACGGTGTTACTTAACTAAATACAACTTAACATTAAATAACTACGACTACGAGCTTTCTAACGATTACATATACTTGAGGTGACCGACACTTTAATACCTGAATTTACTAAATCCTAACAAATATAGAACCAAATGAGGGCATGATGATTTCCTTGAGACATGCACGTTCGGACATAGCTATGCTATGGAAAAACCCAATAGAACTCATCATGAGGAAGAAGATGATGATAATGAAAATCGCTTCTTGGGATGCAACTGATGTTTAATTGTTTGCATGTTTGTTTTTCATTTTTGTTTGTGTGTTCATATATCTTTTTCGTTGTTGTTTAATTCTCATGTTTGTTTTATGAAAATGCTTTATTTTGTTTTTAACCTCGTCTAAATTGCACAAAAAAGTATTTTACAAAAAGATAAGTGTAGGGAAGATCACATATGTTTTTAGAACTTGCATGAACATGAGATTAATAATAATTGTGTGGAAAACTAGAAGGGGGTTGAATAGTTTTGCCGATTTTAAGTTAGTTTCAAAAACTTTAGATTTGATAATATGTGAGATCGTATGGAAGTAGAGAAAGTATAGATCTAATGATAATGCAAGTAAATAAATTAAAGCAAAGGGATAGAAATGACACAACCGATTTATAGTGGTTCGGCTACAAGGACACCATCCTTGCCCTACTCCACTCCCCGAGTCACCTACTCGAGAGTTCAAGCACTATGTCAGCAAACTCCTTCAACTTGGCGGAGAAGCCTTCACAACGTTGCTTTCACCTTTTTTCGGTACAAAGCTAAATACCGAGTCTGTAACACGGTGGACCAAACCAACACGACTATTACACAACAAATATGTGAAATATCAAATACAAGATCTTCGCTACAAAAATCTTGTGGAGGAACAAATCAATCAAGGACCCCTTGCTTGGATGACTTGTAGAATGCTCGTGATCTCGCCTTAGAGAAGGACCTATATGAGAATCACTAAAGAAAGAAAGAAAGAAGTACTCTCTAGATCGAGTGGTCTTTTGTTAGAAGAGAATGAGAGTATATGATAGAATTAGTAAGAAGAGGGGTGAGTTAGAATGAAGAATGGCTCTCTATTTATAGGCAAATTCTGCCACTGTTCCCTGGATCTCACGGATCCCTCCCACAAGGGATCCATCTAGTGTAATCCTAGGGATCGGTGGGATGCTCCTCTTTGCCCATGGATTTTTTGGTTATGGGTCATGGGTAATGGGTTATGGGTTGGTCCATGGGTATTCTTTTAGATTCAATGTATCTAATGAGTACATTGTATCTAGTCAAGTGGGTATGGGTCAATACCATGGGTTATGGATATGATCCATGGGTTGTGATTTTTACCAATCCTAATAAACTATTACAACAAATGATTTATTACAACAATTTGTATTAAATGGTTATATGTAAATTCTTTACAAAAATAACATGTATCCTTATAATTGTACTTAAGATAACATTATATTTGTTATCAACAAAACACAAAGAGATCGCAAAATATTAATAAACGTTTTTACGGTTTATTTGTATTAACAATCTCCCCCTTTTTGTTGATGACAAAACATAATGTTATGATGAGTAAAACTTAAGAATAGATGTATGTTTTGAAAGCCCCTAAGTTTTACTTCTTCTCCCCCTTTTGGTCGAAACAAAAAGTTAACCCATCGAAGAAATAAAAGTGTGGAAAAATAGTCCATGTATCGCTTACTCCCCCTTGACGGTAGCTCCCCCTAGTTTGGGGCGTCAAGTGAAGAAAAATATTAAAAAAAAATCCTACAAAGAAAAAGGTTAGTAACATGCTTAAATAATCTTGTGATTGACGAGAATCAAGATTGGAAACCAAGGTATGTAAACAAGGCCTTGTAATAAAACAACAAAGTGTAGTGGTATTTATGCCACATACAAGCATGTAAAAATAGGAACAAGACTTGCTCTTGAAAATGACTCAAAAGAAAAGTACTAAAACTAGAAAATAGTAATAATGATTTCGTCCATGCTTGCATAAGGTTATGGATGGAGGTTTGGATGAGTAATGGTATTGATTCGATCAAAGATGAGGTTGAGTATGAATCGCATTTCTTCTCTGACTTCTATTGCAATTTCCGTAGTGGATTGGCAATGTTCACAATGTAAGTGATGTGGATAATGTGTGCGAAATTTTTCCGGGTTGTTTTGATTTGTGAGTTGCGGAAGATGTGGTGGAAAAATTGGAAAATACGGATCAAAGTCCGAAATGGTTGGAAGTGGTGGTGGAAAAGAACCTAGATATTCTTGTAGTTTAATGGGAGCTAAGGGTGGTGATGTTTCAAGATCATTGAATATTGTGTTTGGAGAAGTTGGAGGTGTCAAAAAGGCTATTTCTTTTTGTTTTGTTTGTTGAGATCTTGTTGGAGTTGTAAGGAGTTCCAAAAGAGTGACTTTAGGTGATGAAGTTGGTGTACTTGTTGGCGATGAAGGAGGTGCTATAATGGAAGCATCTTGTGGTGAGTTGTTTAATGGTGATGAACCATTTGATGATGGTTTTGCTAAGCAACAAGGTCGGATGCTAATCCGTGCGGATATCCTAGAGTTTGATTGTGGTATTTTGGAAGGTGGAAGTACAAATGTTTGGGTTTCATGAAGATGATTGTTTGTACTAGGCGATTCATCTAAATTGTAAGATCTTTTGGATGACATGGTGTTGTTTGTTTGTGAAGATGAGATGAATATGCAAGAATTTTGGGAGTTCTATATATAGAAAAACAATGCATTGTAATGAATGCTTGACCCAAAATGTGGATTAAAATCTAATGATTATATATGAATTTAAGGCATGTGATCATGAGAACACAAGCATTAAAGAACATACTCCAAAAAATAAAACAAATGTTGGAGTTTTCATCCAAAGTGAGAAAAATAGAAGATAAAAACAGCTTCTGTCTCACGGATCCCACGGATCCTTCCCTTGAGGGATCCTCGTCAAAGATTAAGGCTGGGATCCGTAGGTCTGGTGATCCAGGCAGCACAAAATTTTCCTTTTGGAAACATTTTTGCCTAATGTGTGCCTATATGCAAACTATTTGGAGTTGCGGTTATCTCGACTCCTAAGAAGAAAAGAAAAATAAACTAGAAGTAGAAAAGCATACTATTATGTGAGATAACTCGAGTGCCCCTAATTCATTGTTTCTTAAATGAATGTACCCGAAAATACATATTAGTTATGTATCTCCTTTAACATTCAAAAGACATGAGATGCAATGAAAACGGGTTTTTACTTTGTATTAATAGTGAAAAAGCGATTTGTCCTAGACGTGAGAAATTGCTTTTGTGAAATTGATACGGGAAGAGGTATCATTTTTAGAATGTTTCAAAAAGAGGTTTCCATTTGTGAATAAAAATCGTTTTATTCTTTGAAAAGAAGATGTGTATGTAATTATGTGTTTGCAACTTGTACTAATTTTTGAAAGAAAATAAGAAAAACTATGAGTTATAAGTGAAAAACTTATCTTGGGTTTTGAAAATTCCCGTATTGTTTGTGAGTTGTGCGTGAAATAGAGATCCTAGACTCACAAAGAAGAAGGCTAGTGTTTACATACCTTGTAGAGTAAAAAATAAATTACGACTTTTGTTCCATGAGACCAAGACCAAGACGAAGTAGGTTGAATTGTCCCGCTTCAATGGTTTGGTGAGGATGTCGGCTATGTTGTCTTCGGACGCTACCTTCTCAATAGAGATGTTCCCCTTTTGAACATTGTCTCCTAAGAAGTGATGACAAATCTCTATATGCTTTGTGCGAGAATGTAATACCGGATTCTTGCTTAAATCTATGGCACCCTTGTTGTCACATAGAATTGCTATGTCACTTAGATGAATGTCGTAATCGACTAACGCTTGTTTCATCCATAGTGCTTGTTGGCATGCTTTGCCGGCGGAGACGTATTCGGCTTCAGTTGTTGATATTGCTAATTCCGTTTGTTTCTTTGAAAACCAAGATGTTAAACAACATCTCATAAAAGTACATACCCCACTTGTACTTTTTCGGTCAACATAATCACCTGCATGGTCAGAATCTGCATATACAATTGTTTCTACTCCCGTGCCCTTAGGATACCATAATCCTAATTTTGTTGTACCCTTAATATATCTAAATATTCTTTTTACGGCTTCTACGTGTGATGTTTTAGGGTCTTCTTGAAACCTAGCACATAAGCAAACACTAAACATGATATCCGGCCTACTAGCCGTGAGGTAGAGAAGACTACCAATCATGCCACGATATTTAGTATTATCAACGGATTCGCCGTTGATGTGCTTCATCGGGGTTTTAAATTTGTAAACAAGAATTACCGGTTAACTAGGAACACATTCGGGCAAGTATACCCTAGTCAAGTTGTAGTATAGTATAAGGTAAATCAAGGTCGTCCCAAGAGACTTGGTTGCACTACAAGTGTCGTTTGTTTGTTTAAGCAAGTAACAAGTAACAAGTTGATGGTTATGATTGTCACGGATCAAACCAACAAGAAACGCATTATAAGAACAAGTAACAAGTTGATGGTTATGATTGTCACATATCAAACCAACAAGAAAAGCAATATAAGAACAAGCAAGTATCAAAAGATTCATCATTATTCCAATCAAACACAAAATCTCAATAATCATATCAATAACAAACATCTTTAAATAGAAAAGTAACAAGGTTTACCCAAAGTATGAATTACAATAGGCAAAGATGAAGGATTATAGCACTCCTTCAAGCCTCCAATCAACTACAATAGTTCTACCAAGCCGGAAAATGATGTCCAAACGCCTTCAACAACCCTTGAGCACACTACACGAATTTGGCAGAGGTTTGTGGTCTTTTGGGGAAGATAAGTTGGTGTAATTGGTGGAAATTCGTCCTTAAGGGTGGAGGCTTGAATTTCACACAAGTTGGGATAGATAGTTGGTGGAAATCCGTCCTTAAGGGTGGAGGCTTGAGTTTCACACCTTTGGGGTGAAGATATTGAGAGTGGTTGTGTTCTCTCAAGTTATGGTTTGTTCTCTAGGTGGAAATTCGTCCTTAAGGGTGGAGGCTTGAATTTCACACCTTTGGGGTGGGTAAGTTGAGAGAGGGATGTTGTTTTAGGTGGAAATTCGTCCTTAAGGGTGGAGGCTTGAATTTCACACCTAGAGATGGAGTGGTGGATGAAAGGGATGAGAAAGATGGAGAAGGGATGATGAAATGAGGTGCCAAATGGGTTCTATTTATACTACTACCAAGGCCTAGGGTATTCAATGCATTTCTTGGAGGCCAAGGAGCTTGGAAGGGACTAGAAACCATGTAGGAAGGGACTAGAATCATATGGAACACGTTTGGAGTCTTAGTAGTGCAGAAATGGCTGAAACAGGACCTCCAACCGGATCCGGTTGAGCTCCAACCGAATCGGTTGGTCTTTTGATAGCTCTCCAACCGAACCGGTTACGGGCTCGACCGATCGGTTGGAGCAAAATCACAAAAATTCATAAGCTGCAAAGTTGTAGATCTTTCTCTTAGCTTTCCGTGGCCGCGAACGGGGGTCAAACGGAGTCCGTATGCAAAAGTTATGGCCAAAATGGTGAAGGTGTGTCGGGAACAACGAGTCTTCCAATATGTCTTCGTTTTAGCTTTTTTTTCTTCATTTCTTTCGCTTTTTCCTTCTTGAACTTTATTCTTGAGTCTTGGACCACTAACTTGATGACTTTATCTTTCGAATATACTCCGCAAGTCCTTTCTTTTGTCGGGAATTCTTCGCATGGAGAAATCTTCAGATTTTACTTCTTTTCCTCTTTTTCTCCACTTTCCACTTGGCTACAAATGAACTAGCAAACGACTTTTGTAATTAAGCATTAAAAGTATATGATTATAACCAAATAACACACATAAAAGCACAGATAACGCTACTAAAAACATGCACAATTTGAGCGTTATCAAATTCCCCCACACTTAAACTTTGCTTGCCCTCAAGCAAATCTAAGAAAAGAAAAATCAAACTATATACCTAATTGACAAAAAGAAAAGAAAAATAAAAAAATTGAAAATATTTTTGGGTTTTTTATATATTTTACTTTTTTTTTATTTTTTTTTATTTTTTTTTAATAAAACAAATATAAAAATAAGCGAAAAATGAGCGCAAACTCCCCCACACTTAAGGTTTTGCTTGCCCTCAAGCAAATCTAGAAATAAGAAAAATAAATCCCACATGGTGCATGAAATATGATTAAAAAAAATGTGATGCAAATCTACCAAGTACAAGTACAAGATATGATTCATCATTTTAAGCTTTATGAGGTGAAAAATCGAGATGTTTGACAATACCTTATGGATTCACTTGCTTGATAACATGGCTAAGCACCTCACGAAAAAAAACGGATGTATAATTCACTCAACACTCATTTTATTTGTGATGGATAGTATTAAGGAATAGTACACTCATATTGCTCAGTCATGATCTAAATATTACCATAGGCTTGTACAAGAAACAAAACTCCACCGACTTGGCGTAAGCACCAAGCGTAAACATCTAAAGAGGGCTTTTATTCGGGATATAACGATAGGCTTAGGGTGAATAAAGGGTATGGATAAGGCATGGGATATATATGAAATTGGTTTAAAAGAAAAATGAAGTCAAGTCTAATACCCATGTTGCTAGTTACGAACAATCCGCAAACCCGAAAATGATTATAGTTACAATCTTCTCTTCTTCACATATCGATCACCAAATATATATATCACGTCTTAGCACATTGGCTAATCGATAACTCAAACATACTTCATCATTGTCATCACATATATTTTTTTTCATTTTTTTTTCGATGACTTATTCTTTTTCTTTCTTTTTTTTCTTTTTTTTTTTTTCACTCTTTTTCATACTTTTTTTTATATATCACATCTCCCCCACGTATAAGCACACACCACATAAATACAAATAAGAAGTTGGCCACCTTCATCTTTGTCGGAATGGCACACCGCGAATCGCAAAGTCGCGGCTAACTCATAATCATCAAAAACAATCCAATCATACCAAGCAACTAGCAAACCATTTAGACATTGACAAGGGGTAGGCTAAGGTTTAAAGTATAAAATATTTTGTATTTTTCGGATGTAAAAAAAAATGGATGGCTCGGAGGGTGTAACTAAGGGTATCTAGCTAAAGATGAACGTAACAAATGGGTCCATATGGGTGGTTAACTAACCGATGTGGTCAGCTAATATATTATTAGATGTAAACGGAAGGCCATTTGGTTTTATTCCTAAGGTTGCCTCTTTATCACGCGTAAACACTTATATCACACGAATGTGATCTTCTTTATGATGGTAATGATTTGCATGTACAAGTTCTAGAATAAATAAAATCACCGAACATAGCAAAAATATCCAAGCATAAAAATGTATGCTTATTATAGAACGAGCTCAAATCCTCACAATTTAGTGGAAAGGGCTATAAATATGTGCTAGCAAATGTTATCGATCCCAGAATGGATTGCAATAATAATCGGGACACATCTCAAGTTTTTAAAAATTACCGATTTCAATGGGTTGATCCATTATTCTAATATATTAACCTATATGCGTGAAAACAACTAGATCATAAGGGCAAACAAGTTAACAAAATTTAAAAATTAGCCCAAACATTTGAAATTTAAAACTAGTTTCGCTTTTTTATTTAACTTTCCCCACACTTAAGTTAAGCACACAAAAGAAAAATAACTTAAATCTAGTTCTGACTCTTTTTTCTTTTTCTTTTTTTTTTAAAACCAACATGACTTATTCTTGTCCCACGCGTTCTTGGTAGCTCCATTGAAACGCAAAGAAGCGAGAAGCGGTCGTTGAAGCATATTAAAACCAAACTTCTTTAGGAATCGGGGACCCGCCTTATACCTCTCACGGTTTGTTTACAATGGGTGAGCACTTTCGAGGTACTTAAACAAATCAATTTATTAAAAATATTTACCAAAAAACAAACAAAGGAAAAAATAATAAAGAAACAAAATAAAGCAAAATAAATGAATTGTGAAAACTTCAAAGCATGTAAGATAGGAAAAAATGATATTATAAGTCTAAGATAAACGAAACCTCCCGGGCTAAACATCATGATCGAACTCCATATGATAAGGTGCTAAGCAAAGCTAGCATAAGCTGTGAGATCAATCAATTTCTCATCCAAACATGTCCAATCAAGAGTGTAAATTTCACGATCCAACCAATCCTTCCTCCACGAGCTTATTAAATCTGCAAAAATAAACTAAACTACAAAAAACGCGTAAAATTCTAAAACTCACTTCTAGAGCATCACGGTTGCATTTAGCTCATGCAACAAGCTTTAAACCCTCGGTGGCCAGTGGGACGAGTTATAGTCTCGTGAGGGTTTCCAGGTGACATACCACAAAGTTCAAAACACTTTATTTTTTAAAACAAGCACTTATTTATTTACAATGTACCAAATTAACAAAATTAAAATGGAAAAACCAAATAAAAGAAATGAAACTCTTGCAAAAAACAAAAGACATTTAAACTTATTTAATCTAAACACAAACACACAAAAACAAATTAAAACGGTTTTTTAACAGATTAGTCCAACCGAATCGGTTACGGGGTGCGACCGATCGGTTGGAATGAACCAAACTGTGACCAACCTTCCAACCGAACCGGTTACGGGATGCGACCGATCGGTTAGAGGAGTTTTTCTTTTCTTCTTTTTTTTTTTTTAACAAGTTTTATTTCAAAACTTTTTATTGACAAAATAAAACAGTGACACAGACGATAACAAAGAAAAATAGACACAAAGTAAATAAAACACTTAAACACATATTTAACTAGAAGAACACCAAAAACAAAATACGACACTTAAAACAAATTAACGCACGATCACAGAAAAATGACAATCACATAGATGCAAGCACACACAATTAGCCACGTAAAACAAATCAAACAAGATAGTCTTATTCAAAATTTATACGAAACTAATATAAAAAAAAATAACAAAAACAAATAACCTAGAGACATGCAAGAGATCATATAACATAAAAAAAAAAAAACAAAACACACGAAACAAGAAACACAAGAAATAATTTTTTTTACTTTTTTTTTAGAACACACAACGGATCCGTTAGGGTAGTGACCGTCGGTTGTAGTGGTTTTATTAAGTCGAGGCTTTAACCGATCCGGTTGGAGTGCCACGATTGGTTAGAGTGATGCGGGTGGTTTTGGTGGTTTGTTTTCGCAAACATTTTTCGAGCAACTTAGAAAGCAATCATTGAAATGAGCATTTTAGAACACATGAAACGAAATCCAACATCAAAAACTTGATTTTGATGCCAAGATCAATTGAGCAATTATGAGAAATTAGAGATTTTAAGAAAAAGACAAACATTCAAGCAAACATCATGAGCAAACATCAAGAGCAATCAAACAAGATCAAAGCAACAATTATTCATGAGCAAGAGCAATTTAGCATTGAACAAACAAGCGACAAACAAACACTTAAGAACAAAACTCAAGCAACGGCGCCAAAACTTGATGGTGGCGATCAGGGAATTATCATGTAACCAAACAAACAATCTATCAAACAAGAAAACAATCAAACGAGCAAACAAGTGCAAAACAAGTCCCGGCGGCAAAACTTGATGTGCTTCATCGGGGTTTAAATTTGTAAACAAAATTACGGTTAACTAGGAACACATTCGGGCAAGTATACCCTAGTCGAGTTGTAGTATAGTATAAGGTAAATCAAGGTCGTCCCAAGAGACTTGGTTGCACTACAAGTGTCGTTTGTTTGTTTAAGCAAGTAACAAGTAAAAAGTTGATGGTTATGATTGTCACGGATCAAACCAACAAGAAAAGCATTATAAGAACAAGTAACAAGTTGATGGTTATGATTGTCACATATCAAACCAAAAGAAAAAGCAATATAAGAATAAGCAAGTATCAAAAGATTCATCATTATTCCAATCAAACACAAAATCTCAATAATCATATCAATAACAAACATCTTTAAATAGAAAAGTAACAAGGTTTACCCAAAGTATGAATTACAATAGACAAAGATGAAGGATTATAGCACTCCTTCAAGCCTCCAATCAACTACAATAGTTCTACCAAGCCGGAAAATGATGTCCAAACGCCAACAACCCTTGAGCACACTACAATTTGGCGAGAGGTTTGTGGTCTTTGGGGAAGATAAGTTGGTGTAATTGGTGGTGGAAATTAGATCCTGGGGTGGAGGCTTGAATGTCACACAAGTTGGGATAGGATAGTTGGTGGAAACTCGTCCTTAAGGGTGGAGGCTTGAGTTTCACACCTTTGGGGTGAAGATATTGAGAGTGGTTGTGTTCTCTCAGTTATGGTTTGCTCTCTAGGTGGAAATGGTCCTTAAGGGTGGAGGCTTGAATTTGGGGTGGAAGGTGAGAGGGGATGTTGTTTTAGGTGGAAATTGTCCTTAGGGTGGAGGCTTGAATATCACACCTAGAGATGGAGTGGTGGATGAAAGGGATGAGAAAGATGGAGAAGGGATGATGAAATGAGGTGCCAAATGGGTTCTATTTATACTACTACCAAGGCCTAGGGTATTCAATGCATTTCTTGGAGGCGAGGAGCTTGGAAGGGACTAGAAACCATGTAGGAAGGGACTAGAATCATATGGAACACGTTTGGAGTCTTAGTAGTGCAGAAATGGCTGAAACAGGACCTCCAACCGGATCGGTTGAGCTCCACCGAATCGGTTGGTCTTCTGCACTCTCCAACCGAATCGGTTACGGGGCTCGACCGATCGGTTGGAGCAAAATCACAAAAATTCATAAGCTGCAAAGTTGTAGATCTTTCTCTTAGCTTTCCGTGGCCGCGAACCGGGGTCAAACGGAGTCCGTATGCAAAAGTTATGGCCAAAATGGTGAAGGTGTGTCGGGAAGAACGAGTCTTCCAATATGTCTTCGTTTTAGCTTCTTTTCTTCATTTCTTTCTCGTTTTCCTTCTTGAACTTTATTCTTGAGTCTTTGGACCACTAACTTGATGACTTTATCTTCTCGAATATACTCCATAAGTCTTTCTTTTGTCGGGAATTCTTCGTACATGGAGAAATCTTCGTATTTTACTTCTTTTTCCGTCTTTTTCTCCACTTTCCTGTACTTGGCTACAAATGAACTAGCAAACGCACTTTTGTACGATTAAGCATTAAAAGCATATGATTATAACCAAATAACACACATAAAAGCACAGATAACGCTACTAAAAACATGCACAATTTGAGCGTTATCATCCGTCTTCATCTTTTGTAAGTTTGGTGTCAGATGACATTGGTGTCCTAATTGGTTTCGACTCTTCTAGACCGAATTTCTTTAACATCTCTTTTATGTATTTAGATTGATTAAAGAAGATACCATCTTCTACTTTTTTGATTTGTAGACCAAGAAAGAAACTAAGTTCTCCCATCATACTCATCTCGAACTCGTCATGCATGATTTTAGAGAAATCATCACACATATCTTGACAAGTGGATCCGAATATAATATCATCTACGTATATTTGAACTATGATTATATGTGACTCTCTTTTTTTAGTAAAAAGTATGTTGTCAACTAACCCCATGGTATAGTTGTGTTTAATTAAAAATGACTTGAGTCTATCATACCAAGCTTTTGGAGCTTGTTTATGACCGTAAAGGGCTTTCTTTAACTTGTACACATGTTTAGGTTTTTCAAAATCGATGAAGCCCAGAGGTTGAGCTACATATACTTCTTCATTAATAAAACCATTTAGAAAAGAACTTTTGACATCCATTTGATAAAGCTTTAGATCATTAGCACAAGCATACGCAAGAAGTATTCTTATAGACTCTAATCTAGCCACGGGGGCATAGGTCTCATCAAAGTCTATTCCTTCTTATTGGTTATACCCTTGGGCAACAAGTCTAGCCTTGTTTCTAGACACTACTCCGTTTGCATCTAACTTGTTTTTATAAACCCATTTGGTTCTTATTATGGTTTGATTACTAGGTGGAGGGACAAGTGTCCAAACATCATTAGAAACAAATTGATTTAATTCTTCTTGCATAGCCATTACCCAACTTTCATCTTTTATGGCTTCTTGTGTATTCTTAGGTTCTATGGTTGAAACAAAACAAAATAAGCTACTTTGGTTTTGAACTTGAGATCTTAATGTTCTTTCGTTTAGCTTTCCTATGACCTTATCTACGGGGTGATCTTTGGACTCTTTAATATTAATGACTTCATAATTTAAAGGTTCTTCTTCTTCATTTATCTTTTTCTTTATTACTATAGCTTCACTTTCTACAATCTCATCATCGACAAGAGGTGGAGAGGGTTTGGGTGGACTTTCATCAAATTTTACATTTAATGACTCTTCTACCTTCAATGTTTCTTTATTTAATATGACGTAAGCTTTGCTATTTGTAGAGTGACCTAGAAAAATACCTTCGGTTGATTTAGGATCAAATTTTGTAAGGTAATCTTTAGTGTTAAGAAGAAAACATTTGCTACCAAAGATTCTAAAGTGATCTAACGTAGGCTTTTTTCCTCGGAGTAACTCGTATGGAGTTTTACCTAAGATTGGTCTAATTAAGACTCGATTGAGTATGTACGTTGAAGTATCAAAAGCATGCACCAAAACTTTTGAGGTATGGATTGCTCATTAAGCATGGTGCGACTCATTTCTTGTAGGGTTTTATTCTTTCTTTCAACTACCCCATTCGATTGTAATTGCGCGGAGCCGACAAGTTATGAGTAATACCATTAGCGTCACAAAAAGCAAATTGCACCTCATTATCGAATTCCCTACCATGATCCGTTCTAATAGACACTATAGGACTTCCTAGTTGTCTTTGGATTTTCTTGCTTAATATTTCAAAATAATTAAACGTTTCCGTTTTGTTCTTTAAAAATTTTGTCCATGTGTACCTAAAGTAATCATCCACTATGACCAAAGTGTAGTAGTTGCCTCCATAACTTTGGATAGCGGATGGACCAAATAAATCCATATGTAGTAATTCTAGACACTTAGTTGTAGACACCATGTTTTTAGCTTTATGACTAGAATGAACTTGTGTTTCTACATTACAAGCATCACAAAAGTGATGTTCATATTTTAACTTAGGTAGATCTCTTACTAGATCTTTGGATGATAGCGATTGAAGAAGTCGCATATTGGCATGACCCAATCTTCGATGTCATAAGGTCGAAGTATCATCCATAGAGGTAAGACATAGTTTGTCTTTAGGTTCATTACCATTTTAATGACATAGACTCCATGTTTCCTAATTCCTCTTCCTATGGTTATGCCATTTTTTAATATCTTACTACTGGGTTTCGGTAAAAGTACATTGCACTTTGTATCACATATTTGCCCTATACTTAAGAGGTTAAAGTTTAGGTTTTCTACATGACACACATCGTTAATGGTTAGAGATTTGTTAGAAATCATACCTTTAACGATGATTTTACTTTTGCTATTTCCAAACACCACATTACCTCCATTGAAGGATTCATATGTGGAGAATAGATCTTTATTGTGGTCATGTGCCTCCGTGCACCCGCTATCCTTGACCCGTTCATCGGGTGCGCACCTCGTCATTTGCCATGAGACAAATTTCTTCCTTCTCGTCGGCTCATTCCCGTGCGCTCACGAGCGCCTTTTGATCATCCCGTTTGGGACACTTACTAATAAAGTGGTTTGGGTCCCCACATTTAAAGCAAGCATGATCATCCCTTGGCTTCGCCTCCTCTTTGCTTTTCCGGAATCCTTTGTCGTCATACGGTTTTTGCGTATCTTCCCTTCCTTAAAGAAATTTTTAAGTCCCACCGCCATAGCATACTCCTCGTCATCACTATCGGAGAGGAGTTCTCTTCATCGCTTGAAGCCTTTTTGGCTTTAAGGGCAAGAGATCTGTGTTTCTCTTTCACCTTTGAGGCCGGTCTTTAGCAAGGACAAGCTCGTGACTTTTAAGTTGCCTATAAGTTCATCGAGGTGAGGATTGTCAAATCCTTTGACTCTTCGATCGTATCACCTTGGATCTCCAATTCGATGGAAGTGCCCTTAGATATCTCCTAACATGGTTACGGCTAGAAAAAGATTCATCAAGTGCTTGTAAATATGTAATAATAGTATTAAAATTAGCAAATGAATGATCTATAGTTTCCTCATCCGATATTGAAAATTGTTCATATTGTTAAGCAAATAAATCAATTTTATTATTTTTAACTTGTTGATTACCTTGATGAGTTACAACTAAAGAATTCCAAATTTATTTAGAGGTTTTAAGCATATAATTCTTTAATTCCTTTTGGGTAAAGCATTATACAAAACCATTTTAGCTTCACTATTTTTAGAAAGCTTTTCTTCATTTCATCGTTTAGTTTATCATGAGGTATGTTAACTAAATTTCCTTTATCATCTTTTGAGGTAGCCTCAAAATAGCCTTCAACAATAATGTACCAAAGATCAATATCTTTAGACTTCACATACGTTTTGAATCTATTTTTCCAATATATAAAACCATTAGTTTCAAGTAGTGGGGTCGTTGCATAGATTGCCCTTCCTTGTAATTTTCAGAACCCATAGTGATCGAAAAGTTTTTAAAAAACGGTTTACTTTAAAACTTTTATAAACTTAGCTCTTGATGCCAATTGTGAAAACTAGAAGGAGGGGTTGAATAGTTTCTCGATTTTAAGTTAGTTTCAAAACTTTAGATTCGATAATATGTAGATCGTGTCGATGTAGAGAAAGTATAGATCTAATGATAAAGCAAGTAAATAAAGTAAAGCAAAGGATAGAAATGACACAACCGATTTATAGTGGTTCGCTACAGGACACCTTCCTTGCCTACTCCACTCCCCGAGTCACCTACTCGAGATTTCAAGCACTATGTCAACAAACTCCTTCAACTTGGCGGGAGAAGCCTTCACAACGTTGCTTACACCTTTTACGGTACAAAGCTAAATACCGAGTCCTAACACATTGGACCAAACCAAACACGACTATACACAACAAATATGTGAAATATCAAATACAAGATCTTCGCTACGAAATCTTGAGGAGAAACAAATCAATCAGCCCCTTGCTTGGATGAATTGTAGAATGCTCGTGATCTCGCCTTAGAGAAGGACCTATATGAGAATCACTAAAGAAAGAAAGAAAGAAGTACTCTCTAGATCGAGTGATCTTTTGTTAGAAGAGAATGAGAGTATATGAGAGAATTAGTAAGAAGAGGGGTGAGTTAGAATGAAGAAATGGCTCTCTATTTATTGGCAAATTCTGCCACTGTTCCCCGGATCCCACAGATCCCTCCCACAACGGATCCGTCTAGTGTAATCCTAGGGATCTGTGGGACGCTCCTCTTTACCCATGGGTTTTTTGGTTATGGGTCATGGGTTATGAGTTGGTCCATGGTTATTCTTTTAGATTCAATGTATCTAATGAGTACATTGTATCTAGTCAAGTGGGTATGGGTCAATACCATGGGTTATGGATATGATCTATGGGTTGTGATTTTTACCCATCCTAATAAACTATTACAACAAATGATTTATTACAACAATTTGTATTAAATGGTTATATGTAAATTCTTTACAAAAATAACATGTATCCTTATAATTGTACTTAAGATAACATTATATTTGTTATCAACAAAACACAAAGAGATCGCAAAATATTAATAAACGTTTTTACGGTTTATTTGTATTAACAAATTGGAATTTTATATATTTGTGTGTTTGTTACAGTCAAATGTTTGTATCGAGTCATAATAAATGTTTTGCAGGAATTTTTCCAGGTCTTTAAAGAAGTAATTTTTCCATAATTTTTCGGGAAAACGCACAGACCCTTTCTGTCAGAACAACCTGACGGCGTCGGGACTAAAGCCCGACGGCGTCAGGAAATGTATAAACAGATTCAATGTTTCGTTTTATGTCTAATTTATATTTTTTGTAAACTTCCAATACTTAATTTTTCAGAAAATCTGCAAACATCCATTCCACAAGCATTATATCTTACTTGCTTTTTAGTATAGTTTTGTTTTTATATATATAGTTTATACCGCCGATTTTACGCGAGGTTTTGTTTCGTTTTCTTATAAGTGTGCAAGTTATGTCAGACAATAAGAAGTACATGATGGAAACAACACTTATTACTTGCTCATTCTTCTTGGAGGAGGATTTAACCGCAATTTTATACATATCCTACCGAGCTAATCAGGAGAGTACTAGTTTCTTTCTCTTTTGTTTACCTTCCTTTATCATAACTTTGATACTTTCGGAGAACATTGGGGAAAATTTTCAGTTTAAGTGTAGGGAGGGAGAATAAAACCGGACCTTAGAATCTATTCACTCACTTGATTTTTGTCGTGTCCTTTGTAAAATTTGTAATAAACTATGAGAAATATTTGTTAGTGTAATTTTAGCACCAAATTTAAAATTTTTTATAACTTTTACGAGTAAAACTTTAGTCTTAATAAAGATTCTCATGGATACGAATTATATGACTAGCACAAATACCGTTTACCACTCAAAAAAATGTGAGGTTCACCCCTAGATCTTTAGGAATAAAAGCATTCATCTTTAATGCTTAGTGAGTGTAACGGTAGTATAATAGATTCTAGAACTTGTTTTGTGATGTATTCCAAGATCGCTAGTGAGACTACATTCGTGTGGTTAGGATTAACTAAATAATAAGAGGCATTAGGATAACCCTTATTTTAAACCTGTAATTTAATTACTTCATCCACATCGGTTGAGTAATTTTCCTCAAACCCTTGCGATGTACTAATCTTTAGTACACGATACCCCTAGTTAACCCCTCAAAGCCTATCCTTTTCGCGGTTCTCATGATGTTCCAGTTTCCGGAATATCAATGATAAGCATTGTTTACAATCCAGGCCCAAATGTTACACCCAAATCGCCTTAGCCTACCTTGTATGCACTCATCTTTAGTGAATTATTGTAATCATTGTTTAAACCCTTAGTTCAATTATCTAGTTACATGCATGGTTGCTAAGTCGAGTCATATCATTTGTATACAGTTTTGGGACGATTGGGACTCATGGGTTAAAATAGTATTTTATTGAGTAACGGAAAGGAACGGTAAGTTCATTTTCCCTTTTTCTACGTAATTAAGTACTCCAAGTGTTTTGATCTTTTCAAATCGGGTCAGTTAGTGTTAGTGAAATAAAAGCACATGTGTAGGTAGGGGTGAGCATGGTGCGGGTTGGTGCAGGTTTTGGCAAAAACCGAACTACATCCGCAATTGCGGTTTTTAAAAAACAAGAATCCACAACCGCGCGATTTTGCGGGTTTGTGGATTCCCGGTTTTGCGGTTTTTGCGGTTTAGTTTTGCGGGTATTGCGGTTTTTATAGTTTTTTTTTAATTCTATTTTTTTGTATATATTTATTATAGAATAAATATATCTTAAGATTACATAATGAGTAGAAACATACATATACAAAATATTGGGTACTAGTATGAAATTATAAATCTCTACAATAATAAAAGTCAAATGAGATGAGAAAATTTTAAAATTTTGATGGTAATTGATAGAAAATATATAATAATTAACCAATAAAATACGTTTGAAATAACTAATTATGAAAAAATAAACAAAAGTATTTAATCATACAAAAAATATGAAATTTAGTTGGTTTATTTAAAAATAAAAATAAAAATATATTTGAATATGACTTTGCGGTTTTTTTTATTTTCAAGAACTGCATCACGGTTTTTGTTGTGGTTTCGGTTTTAGTGGTGTGGGTTTTGCGGTTTTATGTGGGTTTGCGGTTTGCGGTGCGGTTTCTGCTAATCCCTATTTGTAGGGATGCTCCTATAAATCTCTTTATTTTGATGTTATCATAGAGGATGGTAGAGTAAAAATGTATGAAAAAAAATCGAAAAAAGAGTGAAAAAAATGAAAAAAAAACATACGGGCTACCATCCTACATCTATCTTTATTTTTATGTCTTTTGATTTTGTTTCAAGTTATTATTTAGTGTTAGTGAGTCGAGTTTTGGCTTAGCAACGCCGCGTCTTACATGCTTGTAACATAAAATTTTTGACTTGCCACCAATAAATATCCCCTTATCCAACAAAACCCTTTATTTCCCTACCCGAAGCCTAATATTATAACCCTTTGTAAAGACCTCTTAGATAGTTATTCCTAGGTGCTTACGCCAAAGCGGTGGATATTTGATCTATTCTCAAGTCTATGGTAATCTATATACTATGACAAGTAGTGAGTGTTTATCTTCCATTTCATTACATGTTATATTTCATATAAACCCGAGAGATGAGAGAATCCAAACACCAATTATGAGATGCTAGTGTATAATTTTCGTGCTTGTTTTAACTATTGTGGCGCTTGTATTTTTTGTAAGCTATTTTAAACCAATGTTGAATGACCCCTAACTTATAAATTGATTGGCCAAAAGCACATTTGTTTAAGGACAAGCAAATTCAAGTGTAGGGATACTTGATAAGGATTTAAAACATACGTTTTTAAGGGGTCATTTAAGCCATAAATCGGTACATTTTATATCTGTTACTACTTAAAATCGTTCCTTTTCATATTTTAGGTCTTTTCGAAGCAAAATGCTTGAATCAAGCACTTTTTGACGAAAAGGAGCGAAAACATGAAGAAAACTACAAAGTCAATAACTCAAGGCTGAATTTCACACCTGACAGTATCCCAACCCATAGGGCGACGCCGTCTCTCACAAGATTTTTTAAAAAGTCTTAAGCAACGGCTCAGGTCACTTTTTGGTTTTACAACATGACGGCGTCACGCCTTATTTTTGGAGGGCGTCTCCATTTATTTTACACCAGACGACCAAGACCCATTCCAAGACGACATCCTTATTGAAGCCAGACGGCGTCACATTTCCTCAACGCCGTCCCAACGATGACTTGTCACAAACGAAACCATAATGACGGCGACCAGACGGCGTCACCATCAAAAGGTGACGACGTCGCATGTGTATATCTATAAATAGACTTCAAATTTTCTGTATTTATGTGTAATATTTTGGAGAGCA
This sequence comes from Chrysanthemum makinoi, assembly GCA_910596185.1. Taxonomy (NCBI): domain Eukaryota; kingdom Viridiplantae; phylum Streptophyta; class Magnoliopsida; order Asterales; family Asteraceae; genus Chrysanthemum; species Chrysanthemum makinoi. The sequence continues at coordinate 244,878,277 of OU343220.1, read as the reverse complement.
AACCCTAGTTCGTTCATAGTCTGACTTGGGCAGTATTTTAGGATTCCAAAGCCTTCTTTACACTCAAAGATAAGTTTGTTAATCCATTATATCACCATGTTTATCCTATGTTCAATTTTTCATGTGTGTGCATGCTTATCTATTATGAGTAGCTAAATTATTATTGTGTTTGATTAGATCTATGAAACCTAGTTGTTGATTATTGATAGGTTGTCTCTTGTTTTAATTGGTAGACGCTAAAGTAAAGAAAATGGCTTCTTCTTTAATTGTTGCGAGCTTGAACGTCCTAAATAGCACAAAGCTTGAGAGTGCACTTGAGCTATCTTTGTGTTTATTGAGTTGTAACTTTAGGATAATAGAGTATTCAGGGGAGATACTATGGTACTTGGCGATCTCGGATAGTCTAGAGGATAGTTACAATTTATAGAACTAGGGAATTAGGCACCCCCTATGACTAACACGGAATACAAGGCGCCAATTAAAATGAGGATGTGACAATTCAACTGACAAATAAAATATAACTAGGGAGTAAGAAAAACTAAGTAAACAGGTTTTTAATTATCATAAGAACACAACAAGTAATCCATACCTTATTTTTTTTCTTTTCATTAGTATAATTAGTTTTTAGTTTTAATTATTAGTAGTTAAAATTGGTAGAAGTACCACCCTCCACTCCTAAACCCCGAGATTTTTACTTGTTTTCTAAAAAAATATAAAAGACTAAAAAGAATCACCCTCACCCTTGCCTTTTCGTCTTATATCTCTACTAGCATCTCTATTCCACTAAAAAACGATCAACCCCCTAGGCTTACCAATACTAAACTGCAACGATTAGGTACACTGTCTATTGGGTTGTAAAGCTTGCTCGTAGAAAAGGAAGTCTTTCGACCCCGAACCACGCATCATGTATTAATTTCCTTTTGAAATATATGTTTTCAACATTTCTATTTTAAGTTTCAACTTTTTAATTTTCACTTTTTGTTTTTTCCTTTATATATAGTATTCGCGGGTACCCTGTGACAATTAACCAGAGAAATGGATTTCGATGAGGCCTGATTTACCAGTTTGTATCGATTTCAACGGGTCATCTCTGGTTCATTTTCGGATGGCTTTTATTGGTTATCCGAACCGGTGGCGACACCGGTTCCCGGTTGAGCCCGTTGGTCCGGTCCGGTTTTTAAAACTATATGTACCATCAATTTGAAGCTTGTATGAAAATTTGTGTGTTTTATTAATTTGCATAATGTGTATAATAACATGTACTTTTCATTTTAAGGTGTTTTAAAAATAACATTAATTAGTGTGTTTAATTATTTTATATTTTGAATTATGTTGTAGCTTGTTTAAATTGTATGTTGTAAAAATTTTATTGTACTTTTTAGTAAAGGGTGTTTTAATTGTTTATATTTAATTTGTTGGATATGTTTTTAGTTGGTTGTACAATATGAGTAATGAGGTGTTTTAATAAGAGTATTAATTAAACTATATATTTTTATCACTTTTGACTAATTTTTAACATTCAACAATTTCATTTTTTCTATACATTTATATGTAATTAATATAGATAATATGTAATGATTTTTACATTTACTGATTTATGATGTCCGTATATATCTTAAATCGAGCGTTTATCATATGTTAGCATTGAATACTTTTAACGATAAAGTGATAGCCCTAATTTAGTATAATTATTTGTATATGGTTGTCTTCTTTGTTTAATTTTTCTTTGACATCTACGCACTAAAGAATAATGGTATTCGAATCTTTTGCGATTAATTTTGATGGTGTCCTCGTATCGTGAAACTTATCATATTTGTTTCATTAATTAAACTGATGCATACATATGTTTGTATATTTAAGTTACTCTTTAATATCTTATAATGTATTTAGGACATTTTTTAAATAAGAAGGCTTAAAATTTAGACTTTGTAACTTACTTATTATGAAAATATAATGTCTCTTGCTAAATTAATACATACACATGCTAGCTTAAAAGTTAAGCTAATACTTGTAACATTAGTATTTATTGAATACAAAATTTAAAATCCCTCCAATATTGTTAAAGCTCACTTTTATAACTTTAAAAGCAATGTACTGTAACAGCCGCATTCTTGTAGCCCACTTTAACAACCCATTAAAGTATTAATTAGTACAAAACTGATATAAAAACCTACAAATAGACGCACACAAAAGACCAATCATATCTCACACTCTCTCTCAAAAACGTAAATTGCCACTCTTGTGCTAAATAGCAACCGGCGTCACCAACTAAATATGCCACCACCGCTAACGGCATGTGTCGGCATCACCACCCCTTGACATGGTCTAGGTGGCCTTCGCTCGCCAAAACTTTTAATATAATCGAAAAACATTGCACGCAAAAAAATTTAATTTCAGAGTACTCGCCGTCGCAACGCACGGGTACCCTCATAATATGTATTGTTATTACTGTGATATAAAGTTTGAGAATATGTCAATTACATACATTCTATAATTAAGATCAGTAAATATACTTCCCACAACTTTTGTTTTAGTATCCAAATCGATTCTACAATTTTTAATTTTGTCATAATTACATGTTTAACTTGGAATTATATTGGTGTCTATATAGATTATGATCTACTATTTCTTAAGTCTTGATCACAACATCAACATGCGCGATAATAATGTTATGTCACGATTGAATGCCAATATGTGATCACTATCCCGCGCTCAAAAATAAAACATAATGGACTCTTTGTATTGTTGTAATTTTGGATAAATTAACGAGAGCGTTTTCTTTTTGATATTTATGCTAAACGAAAAAGATAATATTACAAAGTGTCTAATTTATGACACTAATTGGGTTCTTTTTCTTTTATTAAGTTAGGCTAAAGAGAAAGATTATACTATAATAATATCTCTAACTTGTTTATAAGCTTTAAACAGATAACTCGAGAGTGTTTTCTTTTATTAAAGAGACGTGACACTTATTTTGTTACACTTTAAGTCAATATTGAATTTTATGGATTGGCCTAAGTTTTCTTATGGACGTAATGTGTTTGACCATCACGTTTGGTTCAACACAAAGAATCTTAATCTTGTCGTAATTTGTGGACAATATAATCGATAATATTCTATGAGTCACTTTATTTTGCATACTCAAAATTACTTGCATACTAAGGGATAAATCCCCATTTTTCATCTAGTTTGATCTAATGGTAGTGATTAACCTAAGATTTAATATGTCTAAACCTAAGTCCATGTTTTTTTCTTGTCTTTTTATCTTTCTTATTTATTTTCTCATTATTTGTCCTTTTTTTTAATCACTTTTTTTAATTTCACGTTTTTTTTTTTTTTTCGTCAGTTTTTATACGTTTTTTTACGTTTTTGTCCGTTTTTCATACGTTTTCGTCTGTTTTCATACGTTTTCGTCCGTTTTCTTACGTTTTCGTCTGTTTTCTTACGTTTTCGTCCGTTTTCATACGTTTTCGTCCGTTTTCTTACGTTTTCGTCTATTTTCGTCCGTTTTGTTACGTTTTCGTCCGTTTTTGTCAGTCTTGTTACGTTTTTGTCTGTTTTCTTACGTTTTCGTCCGTTTTCTTACTTTTTTGTTCGTTTTCATACGTTTTCGTCCGTTTACATACGTTTTCATCCGTTTTTTTACGTTTTCATACGTTTTCGTCCGTTTTCATCCGTTTTCGTCCGTTTTCATACGTTTTCATCTGTTTTCTTACATTTCCGTCCGTTTTCATACGTTTTGTCTGTTTTCTTACGTTTTCGTTCGTTTTCATCTGTTTTCTTACGTTTTCTTCTGTTTTCTTACGTTTTTGTCCGTTTTCGTCCGTTTTCTTACGTTTTCGTCTGTTTTCATATGTTTTCGTCCGTTTTCATACGTTTTTATCTGTTTTCTTACGTTTTCGCCTGTTTTCTTACATTTTCGTCCATTTTTCTATGTTTTCGTTCGTTTTCTTACGTTTTCATACCTTTTCGTCTGTTTTCTTACGTTTTTGTCTGTTTTCTTACGTTTTTGTCCGTTTTCATCGGTTTTGATAGATTTATATACGCTTTCGTCCGTTTTTTACGTTTTCGTCCATTTTTAGACGCTTTCGTCTTTTTTCAGACGTTTTCATACGTTTTCGTCCATTTTCATCCGTTTTTATACGCTTTCGTCCGTTTTCAGACACTTTTTTCCGTTTTCATACAATTTTATACGCTTTTCATTCGTTTTTATACGTTTTTGTCCGTTCTCATACGTTTTCGTCCGTTTTTTGCAGTTTTTATACGTTTTCGTCTATTTTCATACGTTTTCATGCTTATTATTAAACTTTATTATATTACATGTCTAATATCAATTGTGATATTTTATTAAAAAAAAGTTAATGTCTAATATCACTTGTGATATTTCATAAACAAACAAGTATATTTTTTTAACCTTTAATATCACCTGAGATATTTCATTGCTTTGTATATTTTTATATATGATCACTTATATGTTTTCTGATATTTTTATAATTTTCAGTTACAAGATAGTTTTTGTGTCTTTCATCGCAATTGACAAGCAAATATTTTTTAATGCGCTTAGTAGAAATAAAAGAGTTAAAGTCTCTTTAGGTGAATTCTTATTTTGTTCAAAAAAATACTAATTTAATGCAACACTTGTTTGATTTTGAGAATATGTCAAGTCTCTATTTTCATACTTTGCTTCCTTTTTATTCATTTTGATATTTTTAAGTGACACTTATTTATCTCTTGTGATATAACACTGTAAGAAAGATGAAGAGTATTACACTCTTCATCATGTATGTGTTATCAGTTGTGATACTCAACTAACAATGTGAAATATTAAATTCATACCATGTGATAAGAATTTAGTATTTTACCAAGTATATATGAAAGAAATGATAATAAACATCACTTATTATATTACTGTGATGATTCTGTTCATTTTTCTTATTTGTGTTTTTTGAAAATATTTACGAAGATTTTTGTGTTTTTTGATAATATGAAATATTAGAAAAGGTGTTTAACTGAAAACAAGAGATGTTATGAAACTTTTGTTAGACTTGTGGTGAATTTTTCTATTTAATGGATACATTGTGCATGTTTCGATAGGTTTTATAGCGGGATTTAAAAATATCTATGGTTGAATCAGCAAACTAAAGAAGCTATGGTTGAAGAAAGCACACATCTTTATAAACAAACTGGGTAAGCTCAAACACTTGTGATATCACACATGATATCACAGGTGATATCACCTCACTTGTGATATCACATGATACCACAGGTGATATCACTGGTGATATCACAAGTGATATAAACTATGATATCACACATGCTATCACCGGTAATATCACACTCATATCACAGGTGATATCACCGGTGTTATCACACACGATATCACGTGTGATATCACAAGTGAGCTGATATCACCTGTGACATCACAGGTGTTTGCTGATTCAACCATAGATATTTTCAAATCCCGCTATAAAGATGTATGATATCTTCAACCATAGCTTATTTAGTTTGCTGATTCAACCATAGATATTTTCAAATCCCGCTATAAAACCTATCGAAACATGCACAATGTATCCATTAAATAGAAAAATCCACCACAAGTCTAACAAAAGTATCATAACATCTCTTGTTTTCAGTTGAACAACTTTTCTAATATTTCATAATATCATAAAACAAAAAAATCTTCCTAAATATTTTCAAAAACACAACCATCACATTCTTAGTTGAGTATCACAACTGATAACACATACATGAAGAAGAATGTAATACTTTTCATCTTCCTTACAGTGTTATATCACAAGAGATAAATAAGTGTCACTTACAAATATCAAAGTGAAAACGTCTGAAAACGGACAAAAACGTATCAAATCGAATGAAAAACGTATGAAAACGGACAAAAACCTCTGAAAACGGACAAAAACGTCTGAAAACGGACAAAGTATGAAAACGGACGAAAACATATAAAAATGGATGAAAACGTCTGAAAACAGACGAAAAGGTCTAAAAATGGACGAAAATGTAAAAAAACGGATGACAACGTATGAAAACGTCTGAAAACGGTTGAAAACGTATGAAAACAGACAAAAGTACATGAAAACGTAAAAATACAGACGAAAACGTCTAAAAACGGACGAAAATACATGAAAACCTAAAAAAACAGACAAAAACGTATGAAAATGGATGAAAATGGCCGAAAACGTAAGAAAACAGACGAAAACGTATGAAAGCGTAAAAACACGTATGAAAAATGGACGAAAACGAAAGAAAACGGACGAAAACGTAAGAAAATGGACAAAAACGTATGAAAACAAACGAAAACGTAAGAAAACAGACGAAAACGTATGAAAACGGACGAAAACGTCTCAAAACAGAAGAAAATGTCTAAAAATGGACGAAAACGTATGAAAACGGACAAAAACGTCTGAAAACAGACGAAAACGTATATAAACGTATGAAAACGGACGAAAACGGATGTAAATGTACGAAAACGTAAAAAAAACGGACAAAAACATATGAACACGGACGAAAACGTATAAAAACGAACGAAAACGCATGAATAGAGAGGAAAACGTATGAAAACGAAAAAAAAAAAAACTTGAATAAAAAAACGTTAATTAAAAAAAAATATATACGTGAATTTTTAATAAAAACGTGAATTTCAAAAAAAAGAAAAAGAAAAAAATTGTTAATAAATAAAAAAGACAAAAAGACAAAGAAAAAGAAGAAAAAAAAACATGGACTTATGTTTCCATATTAAATCTTAGGTTTATCCTTCCCATTAGATCAAACTAAATGGATGGTGGTGATTTGTCCCTTGGTAAACACCAAAATAAGAGTAAGCATTTGAAAATTCATCTTCTATACTATGTTTTTAGAAAGAAACATTACATGATTGCTAACTTGTTTGTAAGTTTTGAACGATGAGTTTTGGAGTGTTTTTCTTTCATAATGATTTAATCAGTAAAGGGAATTATTTGACATGTTTGTAATTTTATGTTTAACATGTCTTATGGCTACTTAATTGTCAAAACTAGTTGTCATGCCAAACGGAAGGTTACGAGGTAAAACAATTATGTGACTAAACGGTCATACTTATTTATACTACCTTATAAAAGATTTAGAACGTTTTAAATAAAGAAGTTTTAAAATTTTAAACCCAAAAACATTTCTTTAATAAAAAATTAAAAAGCCATAGTCATATATTGAATTCAGTTCACGTGTAACCGCTAACATTCATAAAGCTGATTGAATTAAGTCAACTTGTAACCACTAGCATTTATACAACCTATTGTAACATCTTGTTGGTTATAAAATCCAAAAAATAATTAAAAAAAATAACACACGACACATATTTAGACGCAACAAAAAACACACACTATTGTCTATTTGTCTTTTCTCTCTCAAATAAAAAACCATATTCTCAGGTACACCACCATCACGGCTATGTTTGGCGGGCAGCATTTTAGAGCTTTTTTGGGCAATGAGCGGTGAGCAATGAACTTTTTGATTTTTATTGTTCGTTTGGCAAAGGAGCGGTGAGTTTTGCTATTTTATAGGAAAGCTCATTTTTCCAATGCTTCTTTAAGAAGCTGTGAGATGTGGCTACTGCTCACAGCTACTGCTCACAGCTCACTGCTCACAGCTACTGCTCACTGCTACTTTTACCAAACACACCCCACATCCTCCTCAGCTGCCACCACCTAATCCTCCGGTGCCACAATATGCCGGAACCACTGCTTTTTATGGTTTCAGTTATATGTGGTATTGGTGGAAGATCTTGTAGTTTTGGTGGTAGATCGGGATATAAAACCTCAAACACAACACAAAAACACACGCAAACCATTTAACCACGCCCTCTCTAAACAAATAATACCCAAACTCCTAAAAACACATCAGCCGCCACCACCGCATCAGCCACAAAAATAGTCACTAGGTACCCGCTGCCGTGTTACACGGGTACCCTTCTAGTAACTACCTAATTGTCGAAGTTAGTGTTGGCCCAATGAAAAGCACTCAAGAAAAACAATTATGTGAATTAATGTCATAACAAGTTACGTGTTGGTGTGTTCGGGATTGTGGATTAGCCCAACGGATAATCATAATTTTGACCGCCAAACGGTATTTTGGAAATGAAATAATTAGTGAGCGAATATTTTTGCTCAACGGTGACGTATTTTGTCGATTGATTTTGCATAATTAAATGTAAAAGTTATTAATGGGTGGTTAATGGAACCAACGAGAAGTTAACAATTACATCAAATTTCTTAAGTGAACCTAATTTTGTGTTATAGTTAGATTCTAATAAAGCTTATGCCCTATGGTTAGTTATACTATTATGCAATGTTTTGAAACCCGGGTCGACCCGGCCGGGTTAACCGGTTGGACCGGTTCCGGGCAAAAAAACGGGTCAAAAAAACCCGGGTTTCTAAAACCGGGTTAACCGGTTAGACCCGCCGGGTTTTGAGTGACCCGGGTCAACCCGGTTCTCGAAACCCGGCCGGGTTTGGTTTTTTTCAAAATATTTTTATAAAAACCGGGTTGACCCGGCGGTTGAACCGGTTGACTCGGGTTGACCCGATGGTCGAACCGGTTGACCCGGTTATTTTTATTTTTTTATTTTTTTAATGGAAAACCGGGTTGACCCGGCGGTCGAACCGGTTGACCCGGTGACCGGTGACTCGACCGGGTCGATTATAAACCCGGTTTTCAAAACATTGCTATTATGTTAATAATTTGATATAGTCCTTATTTTGAATATTCTGTGATGCACATAAATACGAGTCACTTTCTTAGATAACCACTATAAGTTCTTATAACCAGTAGATGTTAAAAACATGTCTAAGAAAAGGCAAGCTAATGTTTTCTATGGTCATAAAGAATTTCAATATGCATTACGATATGATCATCCATATCTCTTACGGTCGAATAAAATGATCGATCAATCAGGATTGAGAATTAAAGAAAGATAAAATTGCATGTTATTTACAAAGCATAATTTTATAAACTCAATAATGATACATGAAAGTATATCTTTTGTTTATTTTCCAAGGTCTACATTTTTTATGATGTCTGTAAGCATTTATGTGATCAACTATTATAAAGTAGTAGGAAAAATATGAAAGAAACAATTTTTCATTATCATGTTTTCCATTAATAATGAGATATTTTCAACTTACGTTATGATCACCAAGTTTTTTGATAGTTGAAAAACGAGAAAACTTAAGAAAATGAAATTTTCTCTATTTGTGTAGACTAATTAAGTAAATATACATCTAATGATCTTAAATTATTTTTTAAATGAAACGATGTCGTAGAAAATGTTCTATGTTTAAGAGTTGTTTGAAAAGATTTTTCACAAATGTTAAAGCATGCAAGTGAATTACATGAATCTCAATGACATGCTATTATAGAAGGTTGCGAATCATTAGTGAGAATAAGTAATTTTTGAAACCATAATAATTCTCTTATTAATTGAGTATCCGGTTACATAAGTTATTTTATAACCTTGTTTCTTATGCTGAATTGTACATTTAAGTTTATTAGTTCAAAGTTAAATGGTATGAATTAAAATTATTCATTCTCATATTATTTGTTTTTTATTCATTATTGTACAACCTTCATCAATTAAAAAAATGGTAATTATGTTTCTATTCATAATTAATGAATATGCTAAAAATGTAACGTGAAACTAGATGAAGAAATATTACTCTCTATTTTGAAATTCGTTACATTCTTTCAAAAGTTTTTTCATTATCTTATTATTTCAATTATTTTAAAAAGTAAAATCTCTCTTATAAAGAAGTGTACATTTTCATGAATGACATTGGAAATTATGTGTTCTTCATTTATTATTATTATTATTATTATTATTATTATTATTATTATTATTATTTTTTTTTTTTTTTGATGATTATAAAGTGTACTTGATGAGAATCTCTTATGTAATAAGACCGAGTTTTACAAAAGGCAAATAAACCATTAAAATAAAATATTAGGTCAATTAGGGGGTTAAGTGTATTATGATAAGCATGTTATATTAATTGCCCCAATTTATATGTCTTATGTATGGGGAATGAAGTTGTAAAATCACATAAGTAAGCCTTAACCAACTCAATTAAATGGTATTACATAAAGTCGATTGTACCTTTGTGAACATAGTACAATGTATGGATGCGATTTAGTATCAAACATTACCTTTGAACCAAGACATTTAGAGAAACCCCTAATAACATGGAACTAAATTTCCAATATCTTTATTTACGATTTATTAATTGGGACTAACAAAGTAACTAGTTTAAGGGTTATTAATTTTTATTCCTGTTGAACTATTGTCCTATTTAAAGTTATTGAATTATTGACTATTAGTTTATAAATCGCCTTACATGTTATGAAAGGTGTTGCTCTTTTGTTTTTCATGTATTATTAGAGTTGTTAGTATAGGGTAATTGATTTATGGCAAAATTAGTGGGAGTAAGTAGAGGAATTAGTAAAGGGCTCTACTTTTCAGGTACATGTAAATGTATTTAAGAACTTGAAGTAGTAATTTTCTCTCGTGTTGATAAATCATCACATAAATTAATAACTCCTATTATGTTTAACTGATTAGCTATTTTATGAATCCTATTTTATTTCAATGAAATCATTATTTAGGGGCGGCAATTCTCGACACGACACGTTAAACGACACGAACACGACACGAAGTTAAACGGGTTTGGGTTGAGGATAAACGGGTTTGGGTCAAAAACAGGTCAACCCGTCTAACCCGTTTAATAAACGGGTTGTGTTTGGGTCGAGTAAATACTAAACAGGTCAACCCGTGAACCCGTTTAAGTATACAAGACTCAAAAAATAAAAAATATAACCTAGTTTTTTTATGTGAGATGTGGATTAAATATTTTTTTTATGTACTTAATATGAGTGAATTACGATTATACCTCAAATATCATTGAAATTGACACTTTATAACTCTGAAAATTGTCGTATAGTTATTTGTATGTTCTTTTTATTATATTTTAGATCTTTATATCACTTTTTCATTTAAACTAGTTAAAATAACAAACCACCAACCTTATTTACTGCTTGACCTATTTAGTTAAACAGGTTAAACGGGTCATAAACGGGTTACACGTGTTATGCAGGTGTGGGTTAGGGTTGAGTTTCTTGACACGATTAATAAATGGGTTGTGTTTGGGTAGAGGTTATACCAACCCGCCAACACGCGAACCCGAATAGGTCAACACGAACACGACTCGATTGCCACCCTATCATTATTTGTGACAAGTTAACTTATTGGTGTAAAGGCATTAATTATAAGTTAATTTATTTTATCCAATTGATGTTTGTTACTTGCGGGTTGTCTAAATAATCATAACCCATTTTAATACAAGTTGGTCTACTAAAGTAATCTAAAAAAAACATCAAATATTAGTATTATATCCTGTCACATAATGTTGAATAAAAGGAATGTCTTTTTAATAAGACATGTTCTTTTATCATAAAAATATATAATAAGTCATTACTTTAGTAGTTCATCATGTTTAAGAGCTATATTATAGACTTTATTGTTATATTATTTGATTATAACTTGCATAAGATATTTAACCATAAAGTAGGTTGGATATGAGTATTAAATAAGATATAAATAGGAAACATTCAATTTAATGTCTATATTATGGTTGTTTGGCAATGGTATATGAAAATTGTATGGTTTTTATTATTAAAGTGATTAACATATATAAGTTAACATCGGGAGCAAATTGATTATTATTGTAGTATGTGATAAGATAATTCTACGACAATGAATGACTTAACTAAGTTTTTATGAAATTGAAAGATTTCTTCAAGCACTTAAGATCTAAAAGATGTCATAACGTCATAGACATCATAATGTGTTAGTATGGGTTTTTAAAGAACATTATGACCTTCTAAACACCTTCTACTGTTTAAATTTCTTGATAAATAATTTTTTACTCCCCATTAATTGTATATATTGTTAGTCAATTTTGTGGTGTCATAAGATAAGTTTTAAAATTAGACTCGTGTTAATTATTTCAAAGAATACTAACCATAAATTACTTGGTTACTTACATTCCTACTTTGCTTGTTGTAAGGACTATAATATTCTACTCATGATACATTTTCATGTTTCGACTATATCATGTTTAATGTGTTATTGATATGTTTTTCAATAGCACAAATATTTTCAGTATTATATATATCAACACCAAGTATGTTAATGGTTGAGAGAAGGTTGAAGAACATTTTCATGAAGTATATTTGTACACAGACTTAATGTATTATACTACTTATGAAAGGTTTATCACCTAAGCTCTAATTAGAGCATAATTACCGGTATGGGATTACTTGATAACTTGTATAATCAAGGATCCTACTTGTGTTCTTCACATTATGTTAAAGGGTTGATATTCTCATTATTGTGCACATTACGAATTCTTGTGAGCAAACTTATTATGGATCATGTGAATGGTTTTAGTATATTACCATTGTGTTTCTTTTTCCATTCATACTCATTATGGCTTATGATAATCATTCTTCATTTAAAAGAACTAATTGTATAATCGGTATGGATCCTGCATTAATTGTGATGCAAGTGATTATGTTGTTTTGCATTAGTAAATTTACTTGATTGTGACAAAGTTATTAAATCAACAACTTGGCCAATATTAAGTAGTACAATGCATAAATAAGTATACGACCAAATGGGAGAATGTTAGAATATATCCTATTATGTATATTGGATATTGTGGCTTATCTTATTTACTGTTTATTATATTGTACATTATAATATTGTTGATTTATTTAGGTGTAATTAAATTATATTTATTTACTATAATGAAACTTCGTAGGATATTGTATCATGATGGGAGATCTAATTTCCTTATGAGATAATGTCTAGGAAATGTATTATGGTAATGATTTCATAATCATAACCTAATTAGGAGTTGATCCTTGTTTGACCTCTCTTATAAATAGATGATTATTCACCTCATAACCATACACACAAACATTATGATCTATCAATATGAAGAAAGATTAAGTAGAAGATCTCCATTCTACCGGCACGTGTTATTCATTCATTGTGATATCATCTCTCGTATTAAGTAAGTTTTAATGTTATGCTTAATTTTATTTGATCATTCATATTATGATTATATGTTTCTTGGGATAAACTATTCAATATGTGGCATCCGAACATGGTTTATCAATCATAATATGTATGAAAACATGATTATGCCAGTTCCAGATCACCCATGAGGTTACATGGTGAGCATCATGGAAGAGTTTAGAGGTCAACTTGCTACTATTAAGAATGTCGAAGGTGCAACACATGTTGGAAGTGGAGGCGGGTGGGTTGGGAAGTCGACATTCCACCAAGAAAAACACTTGGACCAAATTTGTTTTACCTTTGAACAGTAAAGCAAAATGTGGTTCAATTTTCCACAACTTGAATTCACAAAGGGCATAAGAGAGAATGAACATCAATACCTCTTTTGTACAAATTTGATAAATGAGGCAATCAACCAAAATTCACCCGATTATACAATAGTTCCAATTTAGATTGTGATTAAAACTTCGAGATAAAAAATTTATCCCAAGATAAAAAAATTAATGTGAAGACCTTAGTGTTAAATATTTTAAGGACTAAATTTGTAAAAATAATTCACATAAGGACCTATTTTGTAAATGTTTAAACAAGGACTACTTTTGTAAAAAGATTTTTGCAGGAGGGACTAAAATCATATAAGGACCTATTTTGCAAAAGAATCACAAAGGACCTAATTTGCAATATATATTTTTGAAAATCACCTATTTTGCAAAAAAAAACTAATTGCAAGGGACAGTTTTCTTAGAAAGTCACTTTTTAACTCGGTTTAGCCGTTTTACCGGTTACCTACTATCATGCTGATACCAAAATAAAAGTTGACGTATCAAACGAGTAATATTTTGAATACACATATCATAATGGTTCATTTGAGAAAATACACATATATTGTATCTCTTGTTAGGAATATGTTAAAGTGTCGGTCACCCCAATTATAGTCTAGCATATGTTAGCTCGTAGACGTGTCGGTATTTACGTTATTTAGTAGTTTATTAGTTAGTTTGTAGCGTAGATTAGTTTAGTGCATCACCGTGAAGGAAGGACGGGTCTTTACCCACTGTATGCCTGATCCACAGGCCGATAGGAGGTCATTGAGTTGTAACTATAAATACCCCTTCCATCCACGGATGGGGTGGTGCTTCATTTTAATCTAACATTTCCTTTGTGTAAACCAAGTCTCTAGCAAAAACACCCAACTCTCTACTTTCTCTCTCTAATAACTAACATGTATTTTGATCATCCAAATCCAAGACCACCCGAATCATCAACACAATAAATATATCGATCCTACAAATGGTAACAGAGCCAAGGTTTTTGTGTTTTGATGATTTATTGTGGTCTTTTGATTATTATTAAAACTGTTTTTGTACTGTGTTTTTGGTCGGAAAATTACTTTTCCTGTTATTGTCTAAAACAGTTTCTAACATGTTTTTAGTAGTATCCTTTTGGAACGGAAAACATAAAATTAAAAAAAAAAAAAAAAAAACGCCGGAAATAAATCTTATTTCTTCATAACGAGTTATATCTGATAATGTTAGCGAGTTGACTATTGAGTCACTTGCTGTCGTGGCGACTTGGTGCAGCGACTTGAATAAAAAAGGGTAGCGACTTGTCAGAAAATGTGATGAAACTGAAACTAGACCTACGTGCACATCAAAAAAAAAAAAAAGACTCATTCGACTTCTGGCCACAACTACTTCATCTGTCCTCAAACTCACTATGATATAATGAATTCGTGATGTCAAGTAAAGAAAGCCAGACCCAAATCCATCTCCAACAACTAATCCAACTATTTCCTAATCTCAACTCTCAACAACCTGCCAAGACTCTAAAAGAAATTACTAATTGATCTCAGTTGTTACTTTCGTTATATTCAAAGATACATCATGACTCTTGAAAGGTCAATAAAACGAAAGCTTAACAATCATCATCGATCAACTTTATCGAAGTTTCACTTCATTTTATATTCGAACATACAAGAATATGAGAAATAACAATTATGTTAATCCCTTTTCTTCGTTCAATGACCAAAAACGAAAAACAAATCAATTAATAACCTACCCGAGACCATGTATAGAATGATCTTGAAGTCTTTTTCCTGATTTCTTGGTCCGGATTCACGAGAACATGAAAACAAGGCTTGGTCTAGGATGTATTTTGTGATTTGAGATGAGATTCGTTTGTGATTAGGCTCGTTTGATGTGAATTTTTGATATACGAGATGCAATATTCTTCTCAGATCTGCTTTTGGGAGATAAAGTAGCAGCGAGGCGTATGAAAGTGTTGTTGTGTTTTAGGTTTTGGATTATGACCTAAAAATTAGGATATGTCATTGTTATATAACCGGTTATAATTGATTGAAGTTGGGTCAAATATTCTACTGAGTTTGGATCGGGCCATTGCATACTATATCATGGTTATTAATTGGAGTTGGGCTCATGTTTTATTGGAACTTTTGATGTTGGATTGCTGAATATGCTTAAACGAGTCTATCATTACAACTACATGGTCTAGACGGATGCACGACATAAAATGGGTGGAAAATATAGTAATTACTATCCGCATTTTTTTATGTTACATAAATTTTGGACACAATTTCTAATCCAATATTTGAAAATCATGGGCTTGAGCTTCTCGACCGGTGTTACTAATTTGGTATTGAGTTTAATGCTTTAAAGGCTCTACTTGGACGATTGGATTGTTTTTCATAGACCGGGCCTATATTGTTACAAGTAACCAAGTTTGGTTTGCACACATGATTGAGTCAGATGGGCTTCTCGAGATTTGACTTATGTGAGATATGATATGATGTTGAGACTCGTTGGGTTATGCAATTTGATACTTTGATGTATACATTTTCACGATGAATATTGTGTCACGGCTTGAAGTGTGTATTGAAAATGTTGACTCGTTGGGGCTGTTTATTGAAGTGCTTATTGGACGGTATTTCTTATTTGACTTTGAAGTGCGGTTTTCCGGGCATGTTTACTTGTTTCGTCTTCTTTCTTTCTACCCTTCCGCGAAGATGACTTGTTTGGGCGTTTATAGAGGGTGATAAAGACTTGGCTATTTAATTACGGTTGTGATTCTTTCTCGTTTGACCCACAACGTAACTATCACTTCGGTGTCTCACCTAGTTGAGGATATGTCAAGAGGTTTTGTACATTGGGTACACCGTTTCTTCTTCACAAGGATTAGTACAAGTTTAAGTTAACAAGTCTGGGGAATTCTACTTCATAATCAAGTTTGGTATATCGGGTTTACTTCTCCATGTGGTCATTACAATAGCCGACAGAATGCGTGATTGATGTGTTTACCAAAGTGTTGATTGGATGGTTGATGATGTTGGATTATGAACCGTTGATGAACCACTGCATGTTCCCCTAAAACAGATATTCACCGAAACCAAAGTTGTCATAACACATTCAAGCTGACATTGTTTACGGTTTTGTTTTGATTTTGTAAAATCCAGCGAAAGAACCTATTTCTCGGTTTAAATCATAGACTTGTAAAATCCCGTGACAATGGAAACATCCTGGTAATAGTAAAGTGCATCTCCGGATCTATCTTACGGTTTATTCTTGGTTTTGTAAAATCCCGCGAAAGAAACTATTTCTCGATTTAAACTATAGAATTGTAAAATCCCGTGATGATGGAACCATCTTGGAGAAAGGAAAGCGTATCTCGGGGTCTTCTGATGCTGGTGTTACAGGTTCTGTTTCGAAGAAGGGATAAAAGGGTGTACTTCATAAATTGGATGTGTGTTTGAATATTCGTCATGGCAGTTTGGTTATTACATGGTTTTACGGGGTAATGTGCTCTTAACCAATGTCGGGATGAAACCATTATCAAAGTTCGTTTAAATGTCAAAGAAGGCTAGTTTTTGAGCAGTTAACCAGAAGATGTGACAACGGCGTTAATTCAGTATTATCTATTTGAGGTTGAAGTGAAATATCACGGGCAAGTGTACTTAGTATCTGAAGGTATCGGGGATGGTTGGATGAAGATTCTTCATGATCCTTGTTCAAGCTTTTCATTAAAAAACGAAGACTTGGAAATCTAGTTATTGTTGGGTGTCTTTAACCTTTTCTTTTACCACTTGAGGGAATTGGGCTCATATCACCGCAAAATAACTATCACTTTAAGGAGTTACGTTGTAGTGCTCAGTGTCACATTGAATTGTGGATTTTCAAGAGGTAATGTACGTCTTATACTTGATGGTTGGTTGGTTGAAGAGTATAGAATACATAGAGAGTACTTAGAGATGCTAATGGAAATCGGCACCGCTCTTTGTTACATATGTGCAAGGTTAAGTCACGAGTTCGGGGTAGTTTACTTCAGGGTCATATTCATTATATTAGGTTTTCTCCATCAGCTGTCACTACAAAAAGCCTACTGAATGATAATGGGTTGATTACATGTTATGCCAAGAGATTGAAAAGAGAGAGATATGACGTCTGTTCACATCAGTTCAGGCCTCGTACTTCAACATAATGACGTTTGAATATGTAAAACCTGAAAATCTAAAACATGAATAAATACTAAAATACCCTTGAAATCGAAATTTATAAAATACGTAAAAGACATTTATATTCATTCAACGAAATTAAAACCTAACTTACGAATAACTAAAACTTAACAAATATGTGTATGTGATCGACCTTGTATGACGGAAGTCAAAAGTCTCGCGTAAATAGTTGGGCCATTCGTTTGGGCCTTGTTTTCGTTTAATGGTGAACCAAGATGGGCGTGTTTCTTTTGTTCGGTTGGATCAAGCCGAAGCCCACACCCCCTCAAGCCTAACCAAATTTGTACCACTATAAATACAACACATTAACACAATTTGGAAACCCTAGTTTTGCCTCTTTTCTTTTCTTTTTCATTCGGCCGAAGCCCTAACTCCCTTGGTGTCGAGACTTTGTTTCCAACGAGCTAAGGTATAACATGTTTTCTCGTTTTCCTTTGATAACACCTAACGTATAATATATTGTATCATGTTTTGTTTTAGTCGAGCTTGTGTTCTTTTTTTTGGCCGAACCATATGAAACCGAGAACAACAAATATGAATTGAACCTTATATTATTAAAGAGCATGTATGTAATACGTATTGTACAAATCGGATCTTAAATAAGTCGAGCCACATAGAACCGAACCACATATATAAATAAATCGGACCTTATGTAAATCATGCAAACGTGAATATGTAAAGTACGTAGAAGAATTAGGGTTTGCGTAAAACATATTAGCCGAAACCTATGTATTAGCCGAAACATGTAAGAGTTTGTGGAAGTGTATTAAATGAGTAAAGGTCATGCAAAACCTACACCATAAGTGATGTGTGAACCGAACCCTAAATGGTTAGTGAACCGTGTACCATGCGTGTGTGTTGTGAGTCAAGTGAGCTTGTCGATGTGTAAACGTAGTACGTGCTCATATCTAGTCGAAGCTATTGTGCATGTGTGTGTAGATGTATATCTAATCCGGATAATAAGTAACTTGTGTAGTCACATGAAATCATAGACGTGCATGGGTATAAAAGTTGACGTATAATATGTGTATAAGTAACATATGGTTAAGACATGAATGTGTTGAGTAAATAAACAAGAGTAATGAGTCATTAAATGACGTAGCATGTAAAGTAAATGCACATTGATATGATATTAAAAGATTGAGAAAACCCTAGAACATAAATGAGAGTCGATTAGGGTTTGAAGCTGATTATATTAATTCGTTATTTCATGTGTAAGTTATGACTTTTAAACTATTTTCACATTTAACCCTAAACTTTAATAAATGACATAATGAACCCTAATCTATAATATCGGTTATAAAACACTTAAGTCTCATTTAACTATAAAACCCTAAAGTAATAAGATCACTGAATACATTAAGTATGAGCACCAAACATTTAAAAGATCATTTCGACGATTATGGAATCATAAATAACATGTACGACCGTTAATGTGTATAGGTTCTGTGAAGAAGGAGTAATCATTTGCTTTCCGTATTTTTGCTTTTTGGTCATTCGCTTTGGAATAAGGTACAGATATTCTGACCTTTTCAGTAAAGGTTTCTTATAACGTTTTCTTTCGTTAGCTTTTATATTAAGGTTTTCTAAGCCTTTGCTATGAACCCCATTCTGTTTGTTTGAGCTGTTGCTTATCTGAACTCTGATTTCTGAATTGTGAAACATCTGATTTTGAACTATATGATATGAAAACGCTGATTTTGAAAATATGATTAACCTTCTGATAAAGTATGATCTGTGTCAGTTTTGACATTCTGATTTGACCTAAGATAGTTTGACACCCGAGCCAAATATTTCACTAGTCATGGGGTTCCATGTCCGTGTCAGTGATGCACCTCTGACATGACTCTAGGGCAGTAGAGTGATGTTCTGCCACGTCCCTTATCTGTTATCTGTTATGAGCTCAAGTTATGTTATATGACCAATATCTGTCTATGGGGCGTATGGATGCATCCTAGATCTGTTATCTGTTATCTGTTATATGTTATCTGTTATCTGATGATTGATGCTGCGTGCATTCACGTCCTTCATAACTCTGGTAGGTCTCCCCTACAAATGTTGCCTTATGTGAATATGATTATGATCTGATATTTGTTTCTGGGCTCGTGGTAGTTAACTATAAACTTTATTCGTTAATTCTGATTTATACTTTGAAAATGATTATGATTTTGCTATTTTTCGTTCGTTATATTTCGTATTCGATATCGTTTCGTATTTTCTTTGCTTTTATATCTGTTCACTGAGCTTTTGAAGCTCAGCCGCATTTCTTTTCTTCCGCGGCAGGTATCTAAGCATTGAAGCTGGGTTTTGCTTTGGGATGAGTGCATGAGTGGACTTACCTTAGAGATATTTAGCTTGATCTTATGATGCTATTTAAGACTTTACTATTTCGGATTATTTTGTTGGAGTTTATTTTCCGCTGGGACCTACGTATTGAAGTCATGTTGACTTGAATTATTCCGCTTTTATGTTAAGACTTCTTTTGGATATTTATGTTTGCTTTGATATGACACCATTATTTGTGATTCCTTTACCCTTGTCGGGTCGGGGCGTTACAATTTATGGCATCAGAGCCCAGGTTTACGACTTGTAGTCAGGACCTGTGACATATGGACCCTAGGTTTTGAGACCCTTAGAGCTTAGGCTATGACCTGTGAGGATTGGGTAGACTTTAGGTTTCCTTCTGCGAACTTCCATTTCGTATCTCACCTTTGTTCATTTTGCTAATCGTTTGAATATCGTTCAGATGGTTCAAACTCGTCGTAACGGTAACTTGGATGGAGATGGTAGGCGTCAAGCCAAGCACTTCAAGTGGGGACTGAAGAAGTGGGTGTTGGACCGACTGCTTAATATCGAGTATGAGGATGTGTCGGCCTGCAATGACGCAGCTCGTAACATTGAGATCTTTCATGAGCTTTCGGGTTCCAACAAGCGTAACCGCGATGGTGATCGGATTCAAGGTAGGACTCAAAGTAATGATTATAAGGGAAATTCTGGCAGGAGTTATGATTCGAGGGGTCAAGTGGATAGGAGTTATGATCAGCGGGGTCAGTCAGGAAGGAATGTGGACTCTAGGCGCTCTGAGGCGAGGAGTCAGGATAGCAGAGCTGCTGGCAAGAATGGAAATGATCGTCAGAATCAAGGTAACAACAACCAGCGTTACAACAAGGATCAGTCATCTCGAGGAGCATATCAGGGTCGTGCTTCAGGATCTTCTGGTCAGCAAAGGACAGCTGAAGTTTTGCCTCCCCCACCTCTCTGTACTACTTGTGGAAAGGCTCATCCGGGACAGTGTTTCAAGGCCACTGGTGGATGTTTCTCTTGTGGTTCCACTACTCACAAGATCAAGGATTGCCCTAAGAGGAACCCGGTGATTCCTGGAAACTACATCAAGCCGCCACCTACTACGGGACGTGTTTATGCTACTACTCGGAATCAGGCGGAGCGCACTTCAGGTACCATTACGGGCACTCTTTACATTGGTGATTTTATTGTCTTCGTTTTATTTGATACCGGTGCCACACACTCCATTATATCTGTCACATTTGCTAAGAAACTTAATATGAAGCCCAAACCACTAACAAACCACTTATCAATTTCTACGCCTATGAAAAACCACATGATCATTGATCATAAATACGTTAAGTGCCCTCTTCGTTTTGATGATCGTATTCGCCCTGCAAATCTGTATCCTCTCGATATGGTCGACTTTGATATCATTCTAGGCATGGATTGGTTGGCTTACCATAGAGCTTCCATCGACTGCTATTCTAGAACGGTGATCTTTGGAGACATAAAACACCCTGAATTCGTTTATTATGGTTCTCAACCCCTCAAATCTGTTAAGCTCATTTCTGCTATGAAGGCACGGACCATGATTGCTCATGGGTGCCAAGGTTTTTTGGCGTCTGTTAAGGACACATCTTTGGAGAGTCCTAACATTGAAAACCTTTCTGTTGTTTGTGAATTCACCGACGTTTTTCCCGATGAACTTCCTGGTATTCCCCCAGCTAGAGAAGTTGAGTTTAGCATTGAGTTAATTCCTGGTGCTGAACCGATTTCGAAGGCTCCGTACCATATGGCACCTGTAGAACTGAAGGAATTGAAGGAGCAGCTGCAAGAGATGATAGAGAATGGATTTATTCGACCCAGTGTTTCTCCATGGGGTGCACCTGTTTTGTTTGTGAAGAAGAAGGATGGAAGCATGCGTCTATGTATCGACTACCGTGAACTCAACCGTATTACCATTCGAAATCGTTATCCTCTGCCACGTATTGATGATTTGTTTGATCAACTGCAAGGAGCGAAGTTCTTTTCTAAGATTGATCTGAGATCTGGTTATCACCAGCTACGTGTGAGGGAGCAAGATGTTCCTAAGACCGCGTTTCGTACCAGATATGGTCATTATGAATTCCTCGTTATGCCTTTCGGTTTGACAAATGCGCCTGTTGTGTTTATGGACCTAATGAATCGTGTTTTCCATGAGTTCCTCGATAAGTTTGTTATCGTTTTCATCGACGACATTTTGGTTTACTCCAAGTCTGAAGAAGAGCATGAGCAACATCTCCGGATAGTTTTGGAGATTCTGAGGAAGAAGAAGTTGTACGCTAAATTTTCGAAGTGCGAGTTTTGGTTAAAACAAGTCGCTTTCCTTGGTCATATTGTATCTGCTGATGGTATCACCATGGATCCGTCTAAGGTTGAGGCTATCACTAAATGGCCAAGACCTATGACAGTGACTGAGGTTAGAAGTTTTCTAGGACTTGCTGGTTACTACCGACGTTTTGTTGAAGGTTTCTCTCGCTTAGCTCTACCCCTAACCCAACTGATGAGAAAAGGTGAAAAGTTTGTATGGACGGATGAACGAGAAGAGAGTTTTGAAGAGTTGAAACGGAGATTGGTGTCCGCTCCTATTTTGACTCTTCCATCTTGTTCTGGAGGATTCCAGATTTACAGTGATGCATCTAAGAAAGGATTGGGTTGTGTTTTGATGCAACATGGAAAGGTAATAGCTTATGCGTCAAGGCAGCTGAAACCTTATGAGGAGAATTACCCGACTCATGACCTTGAGTTAGCTGCAGTGGTGTTCGCGTTGAAGATCTGGAGACATTACTTGTATGGAGAGACGTGTGATATATTCACTGACCATAAGAGTCTTAAGTATATTTTCACTCAGAAAGAACTTAACATGAGACAAAGAAGATGGTTAGAACTTCTTAAGGATTATGATACCAACATTCAGTACCATCCCGGTAAGGCTAATGTAGTTGCTGACGCACTTAGCCGGAAATCAGGCATTCTTGCAAGTATTGAAATTGAACCTAGGATTCTTCGTGACTTAGAGCGTTTGGATGTTGAGTTGTGTGTACGAGGTTTTGATGGATACTGGGCTAGTATGAAGGTGGAGTCGAACCTTATACTGCAAATTAAAGAAGCTCAGAAAGATGATGGTGAGCTGTGGGCCGTGGCGCAAAATGTTGAAGAAGGTAAGCAGACGGAGTTTAAGGTTGATAATGACGGAATTGTATGGTATGAAGATAGGCTTTGTGTTCCCAATGATCCGATACTTCGCGAGAAATTTATGACTGAAGCTCATAGTTCTCCTTTCACTATCCATCCTGGTTCTACCAAGATGTATAGGGATTTGAAGCAGTACTTCTGGTGGAATGGTATGAAGCAAGATGTGGCGACGTTTGTATCGAAGTGTATGATTTGTCAGCAGGTTAAGATTGAACATCAAAGGGCTAGTGGACTGTTACAGCCATTGGATATTCCAACATGGAAGTGGGATAAGATATCTATGGATTTTGTGACTGGACTACCTCTTACTCGGAAGAAGCATGATGCGATTTGGGTAGTTGTTGATCGACTAACCAAATATGCTTATTTCTTACCAATTAGAAAGGATTATGGTATTGGTAGATTGGCGGAAATTTTTCAGCAAGAGATCGTTAGGCTTCATGGTACTCCGGCATCTATTGTGTCCGACAGAGATCCGCGTTTTACTTCCCGTTTTTGGAAAGGTTTGCAAAAAGCTTGGGGTACTCGACTTAATTTCAGTACGGCATTTCATCCTCAAACAGATGGTCAGTCAGAGAGGACTATTCAGACCTTAGAGGACATGCTAAGGGCTTGTGCTTTAGAATGGACGGGCAGCTGGGATGAATATTTGTGTTTAGTAGAGTTTGCATACAACAACAGTTGGCATGCTAGCATTAAGGCAGCACCGTTTGAACTTCTTTATGGGAGAAAATGTAGATCACCTACTTGTTGGGATGAAGTAGGTGAACGTTTAATTGAAGGTTCGGAAATGATTGAGATCAGTAATGAGAAAGTAGCTGTTGTTAGAGAAAAGTTGAAGGAGGCTAGGTCTCGTCAGAAAAGTTATGCCGACAAGCATCGTCGTGATTTAGAAATTCGGGTTGGAGATCGTGTATTTTTGAAAGTCTCGCCGTTTAGAGGTGTGAAACGTTTTGGAATCAAGGGCAAGCTCAGTCCTCGATTCATCGGTCCGTTTGAAATTTTGGAGCGTATAGGAGAAGTTTCGTATAGGTTAGCACTTCCGCCTCAGTTATCGCATGTTCATGATGTGTTCCATGTATCTCTCCTAAGGGGATACAACTATCATCTGTTACACGTTGCTTCTTATCCGTTTGATCAAATTCAATCCGATATGTCTTTATCTGAAGAACCGGAAGCTATTTTAGAAAGGCAAGAAAGAGTCATGAGGAACAAAGTCATTCCGTTAGTTAAGATTCTTTGGAAAAATCACCCGGAGCGTGAGGCAACTTGGGAAACCGAAGAGTCGATGCGAGCTAGTTATCCTCATTTCTTTGAATAGTGTGGTATGTTCTCATATCGTTTTCGTTTCATTTCAATTTTCGAGGACGAAAATTCTTCTTTTAGAGGGGAAGAGTTGTAAAACCTGAAAATCTAAAACATGAATAAAGACTAAAATACCCTTGAAATCAAAATTTATAAAATACGTAAAAGACATTTATATTCATTCAACGAAATTAAAACCTAACTTACGAATAACTAAAACTTAACAAATATGTGTATGTGATCGACCTTGTATGACGGAAGTTAAAAGTCTCGCGTAAATAGTTGGGCCATTCGTTTGGGCCTTGTTTTCGTTTAATGGTGAACCAAGATGGGCGTGTTTCTTTTGTTCGGTTGGATCAAGCCGAAGCCCACACCCCCTCAAGCCTAACCAAATTTGTACCACTATAAATACAACACATTAACACAATTTGGAAACCCTAGTTTTTCCTCTTTTCTTTTCTTTTTCATTCGGCCGAAGCCCTAACTCCCTTGGTGTCGAGACTTTGTTTCCAACGAGCTAAGGTATAACATGTTTTCTCGTTTTCCTTTGATAACACCTAACGTATAATATATTGTATCATGTTTTGTTTTAGTCGAGCTTGTGTTCTTTTTTTTGGCTGAACCATATGAAACCGAGAACAACAAATATGAATTGAACCTTATATTAGTAAAGAGCATGTATGTAATACGTATTGTATGAATCGGATCTTAAATAAGTCGAGCCACATAGAACCGAACCACATATATAAATAAATCGGACCTTATGTGAATCATGCAAACGTGAATATGTAAAGTACGTAGAAGAATTAGGGTTTGCGTAAAACATATTAGCCGAAACCTATGTATTAGCCGAAACATGTAAGAGTTTGTGGAAGTGTATTAAATGAGTAAAGGTCATGCAAAACCTACACCCTAAGTGATGTGTGAACCGAACCCTAAATGGTTAGTGAACCGTGTACCATGCGCGTGTGTTGTGAGTCAAGTGAGCTTGTCGATGTGTAAACGTAGTACGTGCTCATATCTAGTCGAAGCTATTGTGCATGTGTGTGTAGATGTATATCTAATCCGGATAATAAGTAACTTGTGTAGTCGCATGAAATCATAGACGTGCATGGGTATAAAAGTTGACGTATAATATGTGTATAAGTAACGTATGGTTAAGACATGAATGTGTTGAGTAAATAAACAAGAGTAATGAGTCATTAAATGACGTAGCATGTAAAGTAAATGCACATTGATATGATATTAAAAGATTGAGAAAACCCTAGAACATAAATGAGAGTCGATTAGGGTTTGAAGCTGATTATATTAATTCGTTATTTCATGTGTAGGTTATGACTTTTAAACTATTTTCACATTTAACCCTAAACTTTAATAAATGACATAATGAACCCTAATCTATAATATCGGTTATAAAACACTTAAGTCTCATTTAACTATAAAACCCTAAAGTAATAAGATCACTGAATACCTTAAGTATGAGCACCAAACATTTAAAAGATCATTTCAACGATTATGGAATCATAAATAACATGTACGACCGTTAATGTGTATAGGTTCTGTGAAGAAGGAGTAATCCTTTGCTTTCTGGTCATTCGCTTTGGAATAAGGTACAGATATTCTGACCTTTTCAGTAAAGGTTTCTTATAACGTTTTCTTTCGTTAGCTTTTATATTAAGGTTTCCTAAGCCTTTGCTATGAACCCCATTCTGTTTGTTTGAGCTGTTGCTTATCTGAACTCTGATTTCTGAATTGTGAAACATCTGATTTTGAACTATATGATATGAAAACTCTGATTTTGAAAATATGATTAACCTTCTGATAAAGTATGATCTGTGTCAGTTTTGATATTCTGATTTGACCTAAGATAGTTTGACACCCGAGCCAAATATTTCACTAGTCATGGGGGTTCCATGTCCGTGTCAGTGATGCACCTCTGACATGACTCTAGGGCAGTAGAGTGATGTTCTGCCACGTCCCTTATCTGTTATCTGTTATGAGCTCAAGTTATGTTATATGACCAATATCTGTCTGTGGGGCGTATGGATGCATCCTAGATCTGTTATCTGTTATATGTTATTTTGTTATCTGATGATTGATGCTGCGTGCATGCACGTCCTTCATAACTCTGGTAGGTCTCCCCTACAAATGTTGCCTTATGTGAATATGATTATGATCTGATATTTGTTTCTGGGCTCGTGGTAGTTAACTATAAACTTTATTCGTTAATTCTGATTTATACTTTGAAAATGATTATGATTTTGCTATTTTTCGTTCGTTATATTTCGTATTCGATATCGTTTCGTATTTGCTTTGCTTTTATATCTGTTCACTGAGCTTTTGAAGCTCAGCCGCATTTCTTTTCTTCCGCGGCAGGTATCTAAGCATTGAAGCTGGGTTTTGCTTTGGGATGAGTGCATGAGTGGACTTACCTTAGAGATATTTAGCTTGATCTTATGATGCTATTTAAGACTTTACTATTTCGGATTATTTTGTTGGAGTTTATTTTCCGCTGGGACCTATGTATTGAAGTCATGTTGACTTGAATTATTCCGCTTTTATGTTAAGACTTCTTTTGGATATTTATGTTTGCTTTGATATGACACCATTATTTGTGATTCCTTTACCCTTGTCGGGTCGGGGCGTTACAGAATACTTCAGTTCAAGCCTCGTACTCTAAAGAAAAGAAAAGTGTACGCTTCAGTGCGCTTTATCTTTCAAAGAAGAGAAATCTTCTCATTTATGACCATTCTCATCAACATGCTTCATACTTTTTCCATGCGCTTTAGTCATCAAGTGAACAGGGCTACCATTGATTGTTTTCTTATTCCACTTGCTCAACTATAATGACGATGGCGACATCATGTGCTAATTTTGCGGGGGAGAAGTGTGAATAGACTACATTTGTTGAAGATATTTACTTGTTTAATCAAGAATGGCATCTCCATATGCAATTCTTGAGGGGGAGAAGAAGTGTGAATTCACTGCATGGTTGATTGATTTCTGAGAATAAATGGTCAAACGGCTCCAAACTCATGTAAGAACCGACCTTCTTCTTATCGGGTCATCTTTACATGGAGTTTCTTCTAAGAGTCGTTAGTTGACATCTTCACTCGGACTGATGAGTTTATCGACAAAGTGCTTCCGGTTAATGCTTCACGTACACATCAACATGATGATTCCGAACAATCTCTCTGTTCTTGTTTGATGTGATTGGTAGTTTGGTGTTACCATTTCGTGCGTTCCCTGCGGCCTGATTGCTGATTTCCTTGATGAACATCTTTCTGTTCTTGTTTGATTGGGAGGGATTTTAGTTAAGGGGATTTGCAAGATGTAAGTTAATTGGGATGCTTTTTGGTGGGATGCTTTTTGGTGTGAGTTGAAGATGTTAACTATCTATTCCCCAACTGAACAATCTTGAAGAAGGTCGAGTCTACAGTCTGTTCTACATTTTCTGTTGCATGTTAGAAGACTAAAGATGAGTTTCATTTGATTATCCAAAGACTTCTTCATATTCTGGGCATTGTCAGTTTAGGGGAGAGCACTAATTGGGGGAGAGTGAAATGTATGATTTAATACCCAATTAGACTTGCTCATATTCTTCAGCAAGTTGATTCTCACAAAGACTTCTAAGGTTCTTCTCAAAAATATTTCAAGTATTTGGGCTGATGAGATGTTGCTGATTCTGAAGTGTCAAAACCAGCAAGGGGGAAGGAGACAAGCATCTAAACGCGAGTAAACTTGATGAACTTAATTCTTCTAAGCGATTGAAGATATCCCGGGAAGACAAATGTTACTACCGCAGAGAAACTCAAGGTTTGACTCATGGCGAGTAAACTTGATGAACTTAACTCTTTGATTCGCTCCAAACAGTCAAGTTTATCACACAAGTCAACCACTTGTGAATGGTCAACCGTAATAAAATTAAAACAGTCTAAAACCAATGCAATTTCCCTTGGAATATAGTGGATTCCCGGGTCGTTAAGTCCCACGGAGGATTAATGGTGTTTCAAAACTTTCAGATGTCGAATAATCACTAAGGATAGTGATCAGTAATGATTGTGAATGATAATTACACCTAAAGAGAAAGTTTGTAAATTACAGGGGCTTAAATGCAAATTAAAGAAAATTAAAAAGCTAAAATATATTAAATAAACGCTATCACTATTTTTAAAGTTGTTTTTTCTTGATTTATAAAACAAAATAACTTAAATAAACTATTTAAGTTAAAGCGTAAACCTAAATTATCTAAAAACGTGACCTAGAATGAAAACGTGCGTTATATATAAAAATTACGTGAGTGCGTAAGAAAAAACGCAAAATTTGTAAAATAAAAGTCCTACGAGTGTAAAAACAATTTTCTTAATTACTATATGACAAAAGAAAATTTTAGAAAAAAGATTTATATTTTTTTTACTTTTATATTTTTTATTATGAATTAAATACTATTTTAAACTAATTAAATGATTAAAAATACTAAAACTATTCAGAAAATTCTGAAACTTTTTTGTAAAATACTTTATAACAATACAAATCTAAGAAAAATATAAAAGGTGCAACAACTTTTTGTAATAAGCTGTAAATAAGCTAAAGAGTACGAATAAGCTAAATAGAAAACAAGGGGTAAGTATTAAATAATGCAAAGTAATACCAGTCAAAGACCCAAGGGCAGATGGTAGTGTGTGTGTGTGGTGAGCTGGGTGGCCAGGGTTCGAATCCCAGCACTGGCTTTTTGCTTTTTATTTTCTTTTTGGAATTTTTCTTTTACAAACTGATTAAGCTACTTAAAATAAGCAATTTATAAAACTAAAACTTTTTATGAAAATCACTAATAAGCTCAGTTTGAGCTTATGATACTTAACAGTTAAGCTAGAAATGGAAATAAGCACAAGTATTAGCCAAATGGCTAATAAGCTAATCAATAAGCACAAATAAACTGGAAATAAGCTAGGAAACTGATTATAAGCTAATATTATAACTGAAAAAGCACAATGACTAGAAATAAGCACTTTATCAAAATCCAAATAAGCATAAACTTATCTGTGCACAAGGAACTTTTTAGATATCTAGGTACTTTTAAGCTTATTTTTAAGCACTTAATTATGCTAGGAAATGAAAATAAATGCTAGAACTAACAAGTATACCAGCTAAGCTTTTCAAAAAGCTAAAGCTCTCAATGTGGATTATAATAATGAGCTTGTGAGGAGCTTTTGAAAGAGCTGGTAAACACTGACTGATTAGTACTAGATAAAATGGACAAAACTAGAAGCCACTAGCAGGCTTATCAAATAAGCTACAAAGTGAAAAATAAGCACTGTAACCTTGAGACAGCTAGGTGAGCTTCTCAAAAAGCTAAGGTACACAAGCTAGACTTCTCTAATGAGCTCTGTGTGAGCTTGTGAAAGAGGGTAGCTTAAATGTGCACAGGGCATATTTTGACTTTTTAAGAAAATGAGCTAAGTTGACTTTTGTGAGATTTGAATGCAAATTTTGGATTGATTTCACTGATTTGAGATGTATTAAGACTAAAATAAACTAAAGCAACAGACCCTAAGCTTATCTTAAGCTAAATTCTTAACTAAACCTTAACAGTTATTAAGCTAGAAAGATTTTTGGTTGATTTTGACTTTTAAACAAATAAGGACTATGTTTTATGCTTTGACTGAGCTAAATTGGACTAATATGACATGAAATAACTAAGAACAATAACATGAACAACCTTCTAACCAGTTTACACAGTAAACCAAACACCCCTTTAAGAGGCAGTTTTGAAGCTTTTCAAAGGATTCCAAGGATTAATACCATGAAACTGATTCATAAGCTTATATTATCACTTAATAAGTCTAAATTAGCATTAAACAACAGTGGTAACAACAAAGGACTCAAGATTAACAATTATGCTATTATAGATGTGAAAATGAGATTTCCAAATAAATACCAATTCTAAATAGCAAGCAACCTGTTTTAATATGAAAATTTACTTAACTACAACTTAGAAATATGATAACACAGAGCTTTAAGCTAAAAGCTACTTACACAGTAAAATGCAAATACACTTATAAAGGGCTTACAACTGTTTTCCAGCCAAAGACCATGAACTAGGAACCAAGAACACTCCTAATAGCTTTCCACAAAGCTTCTAAACCAAAATCAATCCAAAGATTACCCTGCTTCAGCTTCCTTCTCCATATTCAATGATTTTTGATTTTATAACTATTTTATCCTATTTTTTTTTTTTTAGTTTTAACTATAAACTAACTTTTGTAGTTTCTAAAAGCTTATAAGAGCTTATGTGAGCTTTTAAAATCCTTAACAACAACTTAATAACAACAGTTGAGTATTTTGATAATTTGAACAAGAAAATTGCATAAACTGAGAATGAACCTTAATACTGAAATTGAAACTGAAAAAGGTTCACATACACTTAAAATTACTTAAACAAAGTACTTGAAAGCTTAAAATTACACTGGAAAGTTTGAAATAATAAAAACGACTTAAGAAATTAAAAATTACTCTAGTTATCCATCCACATTGCTTCTTTCTTGTATATAAAGATCTTTTTGGAGTCTTTGTCGACCTCTGAGACTTTCCCACTTGATTCCAACCATTGGATCTTTCTAATACATCGTATTCGTCCATTTGTCATTTTGGCGCCAAAATAGTCTTGAGCAGGTTTTTGCATTTAATGGACTTTGGGAGGATGTGGAGGTGTTAGGGGAGTGGGTAGACAGCTGGGAGAGGTGGTAGACAGGTGGTGGTGAGGTGGAGAGGTGGGGAAAACCACTGGTTCTGGTTTAACAAGTTTGGGAGAGGAAGGTGAACAGTGTATCTGGTTTGGGCGGGGTTTGACTTTATTTGACCCGGTATTAATATGAAGGGGGTTGGGCTTGGATGTTGGGCCAGCTGGGATAAGGGATTTGTGTCACAATTCTCAATTTTTGGTCATTTCTCAAAACAATTCATGCTTCACAATTTCATCATTTATCGTAAACTAGGTTTGCGTGTTCCAAATTCGCGTAACCTAAATGGTTTAGCGGCGAATTCATGATCATAGCATCACGGACATTTCATATAGACTAAGTTTAGTCTACATTTCATTAGCATCATTTTCATCATGTTAGTTCATTCATGATTTTTCATTTCACATTAAACGCGTAAATTTCATATTAAATAAACGTTATCGCGTAAGTTATTATTTTGAACATTTAATCCGATACTTCCAAAAATGATCCCGATATATTTTTATACTTGCATTTAGTTTATAAATATAATATTTTGAGTTTACCTAGTGTTCTAAATTTATTTTGTATATAAATTGTTAAATTTATATTATTACGACGCTTTTCTTAAAAACTACACGATAAATATTTATTCACTCAAATTTTACAAGAAATATATTTTTACCATTTAAATGATCTCAATATACTTTACTTTGATCCATTAAAGTTTACTTTTAGCTAAAACTACCTTAAATACACTAATGTATATACAATTTACAAGTTACCTTAACTTATATTATTTTATACACAACTACTTTAACTTACACATTTATATACACATAATAGAAAAAAAAAACATATATTAGAGACACAATCCCCCAAAACCGGCCAAGGGGGGGATGTATCATAAAGTTGGTAGATTTTTTTATGTATAGATCTATACTCCAATACTTTACTCATTTCATTCATTCACTCTCAAAATTCAACAAGTTAGTAAAAAGGTGTTTTCTCTCCTTGTTCCTCTTCCATAACCGGCCCTCATAGGTGTTAACAAGAGATCATCAAGTTTATTCCAAGCTCAAGTGTTTAACAATCTAGATTACACTCTTATTTAAGGTTTTGAAATAAAAACCTATGGTGTTTAGGTTAATCCTTGTTCTAATCACCTCATCATAGTAGCTTGTAAGCATATTACTATCATTTTACATCTTTCATTTTCATTTCATATTTATTTCTTCATATTTTGTGCAAGCATGCAAGACTTATTGTTAGTTATACCATTCTTACCATTGTTTTTAGAGTTTAATATATAAAAGTCATCCTATAATTATTCCCTTGTTATATATTGATCTTGATGATGTCTAGGAACCCATGACACCCTAAGAAGGTGTATGGTAGGATTAGAATAGCTTTGGAGTTGTTTTGAAGGGATTGGAATAGGTTTAGTACGAGAAAAACTATTTTCGACAAGTATATAAAGTGGTCTGATCTTGTTTTGTTTTTCTGGAAAATCCGACAGTAGGCACGAATTTTTGGCCTAGATATTTAGAAAATATACTTTAAAACGAATCCGTGGCCGCTTGAACGGATTAAAACGGAGTTATAACGAAGAAGTTATGAATTTTTCAAGTTTGACGACGAAATATATATTTTCTGAAATTTCAGCAAGCTATTTTAGTTTTGTACGAGTCAAAAACGAGCCTTAAGCTTCATAAATTATTTCGACTTATCAAAAATATATTAGTATACTTTGATACGAAGCTAAGGACGTATAAAACATAGAAAACGGATTTATAACGACTAGAATATACACGTTTTCATAAAGTTGCCGTAACTATTATTTTTAGAAAAACTATATTATTTTTACGAGACAAGTGTTACGGTAACCAAAACGACCATATTGAAGGCTATTTTTAACGATGACGTAGAACTTTTTGTAACGAGATGTCTTTTAATAAAATCGAGATCACCAAGCATATTTTTCAAAATGACTAACCGTTTGAATAACGGAGTTGTAATAAATTATTTACGGTTGCTTAAACTTTGCCGAAACTCACTTTTTACACAACATTTGGACAAAATCACCATATTTAACCTCTATTATCTATATGTTCGAGACCTCTATGACGAAAACTCATGTACTAAAACTTCTAGATTTTGATACAAGCTTTCCAAAACCGTCGAGTTCGTTTCCTAACGTTCGACGTACACCATTTTACGACTAGTTTTTCGAAGCCATTTTGTCACTTTCATGAAATTTCCGACGACATTATTTTACGACGAAAAGTTAAAATTTCGCAATAAATCATTAAGAAACTATAGTAGGATGACATTTTGACGTAAATACTTGCAAAGTAATTTAAGAATGGTCAAGACGTCAAAAGAGTATTATTTTCAAAACTCACAAATGGTATAAATAACATACGAAATGCATGCATAACATTACATCATAACTCATTAAGTATCATATCATTCATTTTAGGTCGCGGATAGTTTCCGAGCCTCATTTTCTTGCACTTCATTTTGTTAGCATATCAATCACACTAGGTGAGTTCTATAGCCCCACTTTCAATTGTTTTTATACTACTTTTGGGGGAGATACATGCTCAAACTATTTCCATTTATTTTCACAAGTACTTTAAACTCTTACATATTACTGTGAGTTCATACCCCGCTTTTACTCATTTAAATTCCTATAAACTATTTGGGGCGAGATATATGCTTATTTATCCAAACATTTAAACTCTTTTGCCAAACAACATTACTTATACTTCACACTTGATTGCGTTATATACTTGATTGGGTTATACTTGATTTCATATGCATATTTGGAACAAACATACAAGAATTAGTGGCTCCAAATTAAGTTGTTGGAAGGCTATTAATTTACAAACATACAAGAATTAGTGGCTCCAAATTAAGTTGTTGGAAGGCTATTAATTTACAAACATCCCATCATTTATATGTTGGAAGGCCATTTTTATGGATACATCCCAACGTGAGCGTTGGAGGAACATCCCAACACGAGTTGTTGGAAGACCCCTTGTGGTGACATTTATACTTTTAACTACCTTATTGCGCATATTCATGATTGTCATTCTATTTTAGGCAATGGGTTGTGAACACACAGGTTGCAAGTTTTGTATGGGCGGAACTTGGAACTGAGTGGATTCACAATGCCTTTGCTGTGTGAACATTTCTCTAAGTATTTCAAATCATTTTTAACACAAACTTATGAACTCACCAACCTTTGTGTTGACACTTTTTAGCATGTTTATCTCAGGTCGTAAGGCGATAGCATTTCATGGAGCTTTTGAGTCACATGGCATACATTGGAGTCTTGTGCTTTTAACAATTACCATTCGACATGTTTTGTAAACTCTTTATGTATTATCAAACTTTGTGATTTCTTGTGGTGTAAACTTTAACCTAAGTAATCGAATGGTAAACTTTTCAAAACGTCTCATTATAGAGGTCGTTTTCTGTATCCATACTTTGTGCTATGACGTCATACCCCAATGACACCATCGTTCCGCTGCGATATTTTGGGGGTGTGACAGATTGGTATCAGAGCATCGGTTATAGAGAACTAGGTTGCATCATTGACCCTAGACTATAACTACATCATCATAGCATCTCATCATACCATTATAAGTGCACATTCTTTATACATGCGGACTTATGACTCAACACCAAACATCATATGAGTCGATTAGTCCAAGCATTGCATAGTTACTCCTAAATTATACATAGCCTGATCACCTATGTCTAATTCAGGAAGAATCATGCAAGGAAGGGAGTAGTAGTCTCATATGTGTAAGCAATTCCGTAATCAAGCCAAATTTTCAAAAGATTTTCTTCAAACCACTTGTTTCCAGTTTGATCTGAGCGACAGTTCTTGTTTGATGAGTTGCAAAGATCGAGCTAGAAACAAGTCGTTACCTAAACCGATTTAGCGTAATCGTATGACAGTTCTTGTTTGATGAGTTGTGGGATTAAGTAAAAATCGGTTACCAAAAAGTCTTTTAAAAATTTTGCTTGAGAATGGGAAAGCTTGTCTCATCGAGCCTAATCATAAGAAAGCATGTATTTAGGATGGGAATTGCTCACGATAGCACGGGAACGTACCTTGTTGGACGAGTAACTCATATGCATGAGCATTGACATAATCATATAGACCATACACAAGCATAAACTTTTAGAACCCTTGTCGAGGTTCGAACCATAGTATCATCGATTGAATCACGAGGACGTGATTCCTCTGACATGGGAAGAATGTCACAATTCTCAATTTTTGGTCATTTCTCAAAACAATTCATGCTTCACAATTTCATCATTTATCGTAAACTAGGTTTGCGTGTTCCAAATTCGCGTAACCTTAATGGTTTAGCGGCGAATTCATGATCATAGCATCACGGACATTTCATATAGACTAAGTTTAGTCTACATTTCATTAGCATCATTTTCATCATGTTAGTTCATTCATGATTTTTCATTTCACATTAAACGCGTAAATTTCATATTAAATAAACGTTATCGCGTAAGTTATTATTTTGAACATTTAATCCGATACTTCCAAAAATGATCCCGATATATTTTATACTTACATTTAGTTTATAAAAATAATATTTTGAGTTTACCTAGTGTTCTAAATTTATTTTGTATATAAATTGTTAAATTTATATTATTACGACGCTTTTCTTAAAAACTACACGATAAATATTTATTCACTCAAATTTTACAAGAAATATATTTTTACCATTTAAATGATCTCAATATACTTTACTTTGATCCATTAAAGTTTACTTTTAGCTAAAACTACCTTAAATACACTAATGTATATACAATTTACAAGTTACCTTAACTTATATTATTTTATACACAACTACTTTAACTTACACATTTATATACACATAATAGAAAAAAAAAAAACATATATTAGAGACACAATCCCCCAAAACCGGCCAAGGGGGGGATGTATCATAAAGTTGGTAGATTTTTTTATGTATAGATCTATACTCCAATACTTTACTCATTTCATTCATTCACTCTCAAAATTCAACAAGTTAGTAAAAAGGTGTTTTCTCTCCTTGTTCCTCTTCCATAACCGGCCCTCATAGGTGTTAACAAGAGATCATCAAGTTTATTCCAAGCTCAAGTGTTTAACAATCTAGATTACACTCTTATTTAAGGTTTTGAAATAAAAACCTATGGTGTTTAGGTTAATCCTTGTTCTAATCACCTCATCATAGTAGCTTGTAAGCATATTACTATCATTTTACATCTTTCATTTTCATTTCATATTTATTTCTTCATATTTTGTGCAAGCATGCAAGACTTATTGTTAGTTATACCATTCTTACCATTGTTTTTAGAGTTTAATATATAAAAGTCATCCTATAATTATTCCCTTGTTATATATTGGTCTTGATGATGTCTAGGAACCCATGACACCCTAAGAAGGTGTATGGTAGGATTAGAATAGCTTTGGAGTTGTTTTGAAGGGATTGGAATAGGTTTAGTACGAGAAAAACTATTTTCGACAAGTATATAAAGTGGTCTGATCTTGTTTTGTTTTTCTGGAAAATCCGACAGTAGGCACGAATTTTTGGCCTAGATATTTAGAAAATATACTTTAAAACGAATCCGTGGCCGCTTGAACGGATTAAAACGGAGTTATAACGAAGAAGTTATGAATTTTTCAAGTTTGACGACGAAATATATATTTTCTGAAATTTCAGCAAGCTATTTTAGTTTTGTACGAGTCAAAAACGAGCCTTAAGCTTCATAAATTATTTCGACTTATCAAAAATATATTAGTATACTTTGATACGAAGCTAAAGACGTATAAAACATAGAAAACGGATTTATAACGACTAGAATATACACGTTTTCATAAAGTTGCCGTAACTATTATTTTTAGAAAAACTATATTATTTTTACGAGACAAGTGTTACGGTAACCAAAACGACCATATTGAAGGCTATTTTTAACGATGACGTAGAACTTTTTGTAACGAGATGTCTTTTAATAAAATCGAGATCACCAAGCATATTTTTCAAAATGACTAACCGTTTGAATAACGGAGTTGTAATAAATTATTTACGGTTGCTTAAACTTTGCCGAAACTCACTTTTTACACAACATTTGGACAAAATCACCATATTTAACCTCTATTATCTTTATGTTCGAGACCTCTATGACGAAAACTCATGTACTAAAACTTCTAGATTTTGATACAAGCTTTCCAAAACCGTCGAGTTCGTTTCCTAACGTTCGACGTACACCATTTTACGACTAGTTTTTCGAAGCCATTTTTGTCACTTTCATAAAATTTCCGACGACATTATTTTACGACGAAAAGTTAAAATTTCGCAATAAATCATTAAGAAACTATAGTAGGATGACATTTTGACGTAAATACTTGCAAAGTAATTTAAGAATGGTCAAGACGTCAAAAGAGTATTATTTTCAAAACTCACAAATGGTATAAATAACATACGAAATGCATGCATAACATTACATCATAACTCATTAAGTATCATATCATTCATTTTAGGTCGCGGATAGTTTCCGAGCCTCATTTTCTTGCACTTCATTTTGTTAGCATATCAATCACACCAGGTGAGTTCTATAGCCCCACTTTCAATTGTTTTTATACTACTTTTGGGGGAGATACATGCTCAAACTATTTCCATTTATTTTCACAAGTACTTTAAACTCTTACATATTACTGTGAGTTCATACCCCGCTTTTACTCATTTAAATTCCTATAAACTATTTGGGGCGAGATATATGCTTATTTATCCAAACATTTAAACTCTTTTGCCAAACAACATTACTTATACTTCACACTTGATTGCGTTATATACTTGATTGGGTTATACTTGATTTCATATGCATATTTGGAACAAACATACAAGAATTAGTGGCTCCAAATTAAGTTGTTGGAAGGCTATTAATTTACAAACATACATGAATTAGTGGCTCCAAATTAAGTTGTTGGAAGGCTATTAATTTACAAACATCCCATCATTTATATGTTGGAAGGCCATTTATATGGATACAGCCCAACGTGAGCGTTGGAGGAACATCCCAACACGAGTTGTTGGAAGACCCTTGTGGTGACATGTATACTTTTAACTACCTTAATGCGCATATTCATGATTGTCATTCTATTTTAGGCAATGGGTTGTGAACACACAGGTTGCAAGTTTTGTATGGGCGGAACTTGAAACTGAGTGGATTCACAATGCCTTTGCTGTGTGAACATTTCTCTAAGTATTTCAAATCATTTTTAACACAAACTTATGAACTCACCAACCTTTGTGTTGACACTTTTTAGCATGTTTATCTCAGGTCGTAAGGCGATAGCATTTCATGGAGCTTTTGAGTCACATGGCATACATTGGAGTCTTGTGCTTTTAACAATTACCATTCGACATGTTTTGTAAACTCTTTATGTATTATCAAACTTTGTGATTTCTTGTGGTGTAAACTTTAACCTAAGTAATCGAATGGTAAACTTTTCAAAACGTCTCATTATAGAGGTCGTTTTCTGTATCCATACTTTGTGCTATGACGTCATACCCCAATGACACCATCGTTCCGCTGCGATATTTTGGGGGTGTGACAATTTGGGTAAATATAAAGGGTCCGTTTGTTGTAGCTTATAAACACAAGGACCATTCATGTAATTCCACCAAACTTGAAGGGTTGAACCTGCCCATTTTCCAAAGTTCACACAAGGACCATTCCTGCCAAATATGAATAGTATAAGGACCATAGTTGATTATTTTCCATTTTTAAATATCCAAGGACCATTTATGTCATTTTTCAAAGTTTAGGGACTAAAGTTGTCATTTTGCAATTTTTAAACTTTGAAGGGTTTGTTTTGACAACTTTTGAAACTTGGGGGACTAAAACTGCCAATTTTGCAAACTTGATACGTTTTTCATCTGATTTTGGTATCTTTGCATTTAAAACACATAAAACACTTATTTGTGATATTTTTATCATTTTGATGCATTTCTGAGTGTTTTCAGATGTTTTTGGCATTCTAAATAGTATAAAAATGATGAGTATTTAGACACTCATCACTCTTCTAAGTGATTGAAGATATCCCGGGAGAACAAATGTCATGACCGCAGAGAAACTCAAGGTTTTACTCATCAAGGCGTTTAGTGTTCTTATTCCAACTATGTGGGGGAAGAGATGGAAGAGTTAGTTTCTGAAGATGAAAGAGGTACACAAGTGTGTGATGATTTTGATGTTATCACAATCATCAGGGGAGAGAGATTGTGTACATTGGGGATGCTCAGCTGTTTTACTTGAGGGCTTAATCTGTGATTCAGAGATAGAATCACTTATTCCGGTGTTGACATCCGTAGAGATTGTCACCCGCAGAGATAATCAGTGATTCGGCCTGCTTCTTCAATGTTATCGAGTATTCTCTCTTTGGGCATTCGGGTACTTCGGGTTCTTGAGCTTCATACACTTTCTTCAGGGGGAGAGAAAATTATACATCGGGGTTATTCTTTGGCTATTGGACTTAATCTGCTACTTCGATGGTATAAGTTTCTTTTTCTTTGGGTATGTGTATTCGGGTTCGTGAGCTCTAGTCTAAGAGATTGACTGCATCAATTCAACTACTCGGGGGAAGTGGTTTCTTGACAACTTTTTGGTATGGATTGCTTCAGTCTTCAGTGGAATGAAATTTGAGAAGATTATTTTATGTGTGGGATGATACTTTGCTGTTCTTCTTTTGGATGATATAACCTCGAACGGAGTATCTCGATTATCGGTCTTAAAAGGAGCAGCGGGTTTTATGATAATGGTGTGCGTCTTTGTGCACCTGGCTAATGGAAGCTTGAAAGAAAGCTTTGAATCTGCTCAGCTAAAGGATTTTCGGTTTGGGGGGAAGCTGCCAAAGTCTCTCTTTCTCAAAGGCTCATGTTCTATCTTCTATTCTGGAGCCTCGGAAGCTTTGGTGGTGGAAGTTTAAGAGATGACGTATTCTATCTTCTACGACGTGCTGCTCGATATCCTTATCTCGGTACTCATATCATCATCTTCTTAAACTATATCATCTAATCTATCTTTGTAAATATTTATCTGAAAAACAAAATACAAAATTATAAAACCAACAAAAACAAAATAGAAAAATATAAAACCAACAAAAACCCATAAAAATCAGAAAATTTAAAAATACCAAAAGTATGTTTTCAAAGACATGTCTTCTGGTATCGATAACATCTACGGTCTTAGAAATGTCATTCAATAATGGTACGGGACTTTAGATGAAGTTCGAGCAGGAGGTGTAAATATTCTTTTCCAAAACATGTCTCAAAATATGGCTTACAGTTACTTCAGACTGTAACACGTGCTTAAAACTATGGCTTGCTATTATTTCAGATAGCAACCCGCTCTTTAATGAAAGGAAAGTGTTGCGCTTAAACAATTTTCAAAATATCGTGCACTTATCCTAAAAACAATATGAGGAAAGTATGTCGAAGGACTGCTGTTCCTACACAAATGTTTTTCCGTCTATAATTCTTTAGAAAAATATTTGTTGTTTTCAAAAATGGTGGAAATTGAGTTGCTTGAAAATCAATCTGGATCAGAATTTTCTTAATTTGCAAAACTCAATCAATGACTTCAGCGCCTTTAAATCTTTTATAAAATGAGTCATTGATTGAGGGGGAGAATGTTTTCAAATCTATATCATCTAACGGGCTTTCTTAATCATCCTACGTGCTTATCTGAAAAAATATAATTGCCTATGTTGAAGGACTAGGTTTCTAGGATATGATTGTTAGGATTAGATGATTAGAGTTTGATGAACACATTATTCCCATGTCATATATGATCTGATTGATATGTTGAATTGACTTTTAATAGTCGATTGCTGTTTGGGTGTTGTCGACCACCATATATTTGTTTGTATGTTTACTAACGCATGCAGATAGATGTTTTAAAAGAATGTTCCCGATCCGGATCCCACAATAGAAGATGATTGGATGCCGAAAGGAAAGGGTAACTATATCTTGGGTTGACAAATGACGAAACGGAGCTTAATTGGACTTCTATGGAGAGTTGGCATGGAAAAATGCAACGGAAGAGGTCTCACTGCATCAGCAGATGGTTTTCTTCATCAGCAAATGAAGAAACGGAGCTTAATTTGACCTCAGTTGGCATTAAAATGCAACGTAAGAAGAATTCTCACTGCATCAGCAGACGGTTTTCTTCCAAGCCCTACAACAACAACGGAAGCTTCTCAACCACTAATGTATCTTTGTGCAGGATACCATTTTTTAAAACATTTTCTAAAACTTTGAATAAAATTGTTTTGAAAATGGAAAAATATTGTTTTGAAAATTAATCGGATTCAAAGTTTTGAAATCAACCGGACTCTTATTTTGTCAAATCTTAAGTGATTTCAAATTAAATATTTTCAAACGATATTTCATCAAAAGGTCCGTTTGTACGAAATTAAGTGGTGATCTAAAGATTTAATGTTATGTCATGGTATGAATTTTTCTTTAGAATCAAGATCTTTCAAAATGAATTTTTTTTGTTCTTGTTTGATTGTGAAATTGTTTTATTTTACTTTAAGATCTCTTAAAAACCATCATACCTGACACTAACAATCTTTAATGTCTTAATTTGGTCCTTATGTGTCATTTTTCAAAATCAAATCTTGCCACGTCTTTCACTAAAACTTTTCTAAATGATTTAAATCAGATGGGATCACAAATCTCAAATGGTTTGATATTTTTGATCAGGGGAGAGATCGTGATTTAAATCTCAAATCTGTTTTTATGGAATCGGTTTTAGTCCTTTATAGGCACTCCTGCCTCCATGTGCCAAACGATTTCAAATACACAATGCACATGTTGAGGAGGAGGATTTATCCAAAAACATGATGAGTATTTAAACCTGGCCACATATTCTCCAATGTTTTCTAAACATTATTAAATCACTTGGGATCCAAAATCTCAAAGGGTTTGATATTTTTGATCGGGGGAGAATTTGTGATTTAATAATGAAATTTGATATAAGATGATCGTTTTGATTCAAAGTGCAAGTTCTCTCTAATATGTGCCAAACCCTTTCATATACTGATGCACATATTGAGGGGGAGCGAATGGTTTCTTAATGGCTTGTGTGATCGTAAATGTGCTTCAAAAGAACTCTTGCCTATATGTGATAAAATGATTTCAAATATCTTACGCACATATTGAGGGGGAGAATTTACCAAAGAAAATCAAATGGCTTTTTCTATGAAAATTGTGATCAGAGAAAATATTTCAAAGTCCTCTTGCCTCTATGTGCTAAACTCTTTCTAAATCATATGCACATGTTGAGGGGGAGGTTTTCTAAATGATAAAAACTATTAAGGT
Source organism: Chrysanthemum makinoi (assembly GCA_910596185.1). NCBI lineage: Eukaryota > Viridiplantae > Streptophyta > Magnoliopsida > Asterales > Asteraceae > Chrysanthemum > Chrysanthemum makinoi. The sequence goes on along the minus strand of OU343220.1, from coordinate 244,835,683 downwards.
ACAAAATGCTTTGATCTCGTATCACAAGTACCCTGATTGTTTTTCCAAATGATTTTTCAATTGGTTTTAAGGAAGAATGAACTGTACCAAAAGACTGACTAATTTACTTTATGCATGGTGTTATAAGGATGGTTAGGTTAGGTATTAGTTCCCACGATCCGCCAGAACCGGAGGGATCTACCCAGGGACAATCCACTAGATAGTGTAGAGTCTTTAAGTATATTGAAAAAAGGAGAAAAATGAGAAATGAGAAGAGTGCGGACTGAGATAGAGCTAGTACTGGAATAAACCCAACAAGGTTCTAGTTATGAAGTCTCGGTAAGCACTGAAGGGGTTGAAGAATGAAAAAGAATTGAATGTGAAAAGGGTGAAAAGAAATAGCCCTCCAATAATTCAACCTTAGGGCAGACACCGGGTTCAATACATATGCTACTGGTGGTTAATAAGGTAACACTGGTATTGAAGACAAGACGTCATGGACCCAGTGACGCACTGCACTAAACTTCCCAAGCTACTCAAGTTCCTCTTAAAAGGGCTTGTTTCATTCTCACGGGGAACCGACATTATCTATCGACTTTCTCTTAGAGATTGTTGATATTGAAGAAGGAGACCCTCTCCCTAGTCTCCGACATAGGAACCAAATGTGCACTATTGAGTCTAGAGCCAAGAGATTATCCACAATATCTCATTAGGACACTAAATTATTGAAGACTTGCTGTTTCACAAAATGTGGAAAGTAAGAATATATTAAGAGTCCTACGCATTATCCTTGTGGTATTGCCAGAACATCCGAGTGATATGAAAATGTTCACGATGAAGATGGAAATCCTTCTAGAGCCAACATCAAACAAGCTCTTGGTGGGTGACATGTGAGATCTTTTCTAAAGATCAAACTTGTGACAACTGGATAGAAACAATGGGGCGATTCACTCGTGAATCAACCTTGGTCCAGGAAATGAATTGACGAATACTTTTGGAAAAACCGTTCGATGTGCAAACCTTCTTTTCTCTAGCACGTCGAATGTGTACTTATGTTTTCAAATACAAAAAGTATCTCTGATTGAAAAAATACTTTTGGAAAAACTGTTCGATGTGCGAATCTCTTCTTTTCACTAGCACATCGAATGTGTACTCATTCTCTAATACAAAAAGTATTTTGTTTGAAAATTGATCTTTCTCATAAAAGCTTCGTCATATTGCAAAACTCTTTCTTCAAGCAATACGCGATTGTTTTTCAAATCATTTTTCATAAATCAGTGAATCTCAATTCGCTGGTTCACTCACTCCGTGTTGTCTTCTTTGAGACGTTCCGGTTTGAGAACAGCTAGAACAGCTGCGAAACCCTGTCAAGGAGATTCTTAGGAATCCTACCTGATCACAGGCAGTACTTGTAATGATCAACGGGGAACCGTGGGCCGTGTACCTCAATTCAACAAAAGTGATCAAAGACACTTTCGTGTGTTTTATTGCTAACTGTTGTTTGCATGTACATTTGGACGGTTGCATCGTAATTGAGGAGTCAATCATAAGCCGCATGCTCACAGCATCCACACTTAATTTGAAGAAATCATGACTGGTGCATATCTACATAACCTGGCTCTGATATTTCATACTATGCTTCGCTGCTGCAAATATCATGAACCAGTAAGGCTTCCGCTACTCTGATGGAAAGATGTCATGATTTGTTAGCCTTAATAGTTTTTATTAGAAGTGATGGTCATTCACGTTTAGGAACTTTGTAACGTGTGTTAGATATCGTGATAGAATAGTCAACGGGCTCGTGGATTGGGCTAAGCTAAATGGCTATAAGTTAAGATAAGCTAGCCTTATATCAAATCCAAGTCCAATCCAATCCCACGAAGCCCACATACGGCCCATGGCCAAGCCTTAGGGCATCCTTTGTCTTGTACTATAAATACCCCTCAAATGGTCATTTGAGGGGTGTGCTTGAGTGTGTGTGTGTGTGTTTTTCCTTTGGAATATACAACTTATTGTGTTTATCTTTCTCTCACAACATACACGGTTTTAACATCAAGTCACTACCTTTCTCATCTTTGTTTCTTTCTTTATACGCATAAAGTGTGTTTGGTTTACGTGGTTATACTTGTGTTTGTGTTGGGTTTGTGATAAGGTTGATAAAAGTTAGGTCCTACAATTGGTATCAATCGCCTAACAATGGTTTAGGAGTGTTTTGGTTGAAGTTTTTTTTGTAGTATTACGCGTAGCTTCGTTATTAAAGTTTTCACGCTTAAAGCTTTAACTTTTGCACTTAAAAATTCAAGATTCTTGTGGTTTAAGGTTTATTTGGTGCTAAAGTTTCAGTTTTTTGCAAAAAGTTCAAAGCTTTACGTGTTTTTCTTCATTTTTAAGCTCGTATTTGGTTCATTGGTCATTTCTACTCGTAAGCTTTCTAAGCACTTTGGGTGAAAACGGTCAACAATTTTGTGTTATTCGAGTGTTTTTAAGGCTATCTGTGCAAGAGAAATCGTTTGAATCACTGGAAATTTTTTACGCGTAGGTCAAAACCCTAGTTCTACGCGTAAGAAAGTCAACACCCTATTTCTACGCATAAGGTTCTACGCATAACTTTTTGGTGCAGATTCTTCGAGCTTCAACGATTACTCAGTGCTTCCCTCACTTGGATAAGTTTGTGGAACACTTCGACTTTGGATATCTCTTACACTGTGATAGTGTAAAAGATTTTTGGGCAAAACCCTATTCCTACGCGTAAGCTATTCCTACGCGTAAGCTATACCTACGCGTAAGCTCTTGTGTTACGCGTAAGTTGGGTTCTACGCATAAGTTTATCCTACGCGTAAGGGTCTTTCTACGCCTAAGCATCCTACGCCTAAGAATCCTACGCCTAAGCACAATCTCTACGCCTAAGCATCCTACTCGTAACTTCTTTGGTCTACGCCTAAACTCTTTCTACGCATAAAGGTTTAAAAAAAACCTCAACCGAGCTTAATCTTCATCAACCTCAACTCCTCTATCGTTGAATCGATCCTACATCCACTTTATCAGATCATACCTTCATCAATGGCAACTCAACAAGACATTCATGCAGCCGGTGCCAAAAACCGTCCTCCTATGTTGGAAAAAGGTGGTTATCTTCAATGGACAAGTCGAATGCTTCATTACATCAAGACAAAACCTAATGGAAGGTTTTGCACTTTAATGAATGAGCTGATAAGAAACAAGTTGACACCCAGAACTATCGTGAGCAACATCAAGTTCTTGAACAATCTACCAGAAGAATGGGGACGATATGTCACTATTGTCAACCAAACAAAAGACTTACATCAAGTGAACTTTGATCAACTCAACGATTTTATGAAACAAAACCATTGCAAAGACTAGCAAAGAAAGATTAGCAAAGAATCATGATCCATTGGCACTCATTGCAAAGACTCAAACTTCAGTGAATACACAACAACAAGCTTCATCATCTTCCACTAACAACAACTTGCAGCAATACATCCCTCAACAACAAAACTATCCACCTGAACAACAACATTACCAGGAACAAGGAATCCCTGATCTTGAAATGGAACCAGAAGAAGCTTTGTCACAAGCATTTGTATTCTTGGGTAAAGCATTCAGAGGTCGCTATTCCACACCAACTAACAACAACCAAAGGTGTTAGGAATTAGAAAATTCCATAGTGAAGTGTCGGTCACCCCAAATATTATCTAGCATAAGTTAGATCGTAGATTTGTCGTTAGTTATGTTATTTATTGTTTTATTAGTTAGTTATTAGTCTAGTTTAGTTTAGAGTAACACCGTGGAGGAAGGACGGGTCTTTACCCACTGTATCCCTGATCCACAGGCCGATAGGAGGTCGTGTATTTGTAAGTATAAATACCCCTTCCATCCATGGAAGGGGTGGTGCTTTTCAATCTAATACTCTACAATTTGTGAAGTAACTCTCTACCAAGAAAACACCCAACTCTCTAACTTTCTCTCTCTAATGGCAAACATGTATTTTGATCTCCCAAGACCACCCGAATCATCAACACAATAAAAATAACGATCCTACAATTGGTATCAAGAGCCAAGGTTATTGTGTTGTATTGATTTGTGTGGTTTTTGAAACATGGTTAAAACTGTTTTTGTATCTATAAGTGGTCGAAATATGTATTAAACAGTTTATATACATGTTTTTACATGGTTTTATGGTCGAAAAATGTTGTTAACAGTTTATACATGGTTGTAAAATGTTGTTAACTGATTGTTGGGTAATATGTTATCTGGTTGTGTTATGTCCAAACTGTCCTTATCGTGTTATTTGGTCTTGACTTTGCTGGTCATAACTTGTGGTCAAACTATCTGTATACAACGGTTTTGCTATCATTTCCGTGAAACTTTTGTAGTCAAATGGTCATTTTGTTTGGTCAAATGGGTCATACAATGCTTTTTGCTGCATGTTTCTGGGTTTGTTATTAACATGGTCGGAAAAGTAGTCAGAAATCTCATATATTCATGCTAGCGAGTTGTTAGAAAAAGATGTCCAAATACACTGTATCTACCTAGCGAGTTGGGTCACCTAGCGACTTGTTATTTAACAAGTCGTAGCGAGTTAGCTTAGCGACTTGGCTAGCAACTTGGCTAGCGAGTTGGCTAGCGAGTTGGCTAGCGACTTGGCTAGCGACTTGGCTTAGCGAATTGGCTAGCGACTTGGCTTAGCGAATTGGCTTAGCGATTTGGTTTAGCAACTTGACTCAAGACCAAGGAAATATAGCAGCTTAACAGAATGAAAGAAGATGAATGAGAAGACTCTGACTTAACCACGACCACAAACCAAATGACTCATGTGACCTCAGTTCAAAACCATCATCAGTCAACAAATACCAATACCAAGATACCAATTTTGACCTCAGGTTCACACCATCCTTGGTCCATGATTCACCAACAAATGTAAAAGAAGTATCTATCACAGATCCAACATCTACATGACTCAAAACCAATCAAGACTCAACTCACATCCTATCCGTAACTTATCTAACCTAAACTTGTCTACCCAAGACCCTCACAATCTTTACTCTCTTTCAATCAACCAAGACTCAAAAAAAAAAATGAAATACAAATCGATCTCAGAATAATATTTCGTGGTTCACATATGGAAAATTATCATGACTATCTAGAGTCAGTGAACACGAAGTAATAAATCATCACAGATTTTTTAAGGGTTGCCTCATTTAAATATTCGAATTATCTCAAGGAGTGAACAAAACCAAAAGGTTTTATCCGAACCTTCATTCGTTAAGTACAAAAACGAAAATCAATATGTTTTATACCTACCTGTGACCCATCATCTTATGGATACTTGAAGCCTATTCATATGTTGAAGCCATCCCTGTGGCGTTACATCACAAGCCATCTCTGTGGCGAAATGGAAGTATTCATCACTATTCAATGATCCAGAAAATAGGCGTGATGTTTTTGAGATGCTGTTATGTGTGGCGGAATATTGATAAGTGGATATTAGGGTTTGATTGCTGTTTTGAATAAGATGGGGGCGGATTTTTTTTTTGGGTTTGATAACTGAGAGAGAGTGGCGGATATTGTATGTGAGAAAGATTAGGGATAGGGTAATCTTGTGTGCGCTTTATACCATCACTAACTAGGGTGTTACCAATGCTGAGTCAGTGGTTAGCTTGGGCCGCTTTTATTTAGACATATACTGGAGTTGAATATTGGATTAAGAATGGGCCTCGCTAGTTTTATTTTGACCCGGTTAAGTGGACGTGATATCTTGTTAATTAACTCGTGATAATTAAGTTCGTGGTAAGTGTATCTCTAACTTGATCGATGGGCTGTTGTTGAGCCTTAAGGGATGTCACGTCTTGGGTAATGAACTAAGTGAAACATATTGAAGAGTAAAACTTGTATATTGGACCGAACGTTTGTTACTCCTAGATTGCTACTCTAAATTGGATTCGGGTCCTTATCATTGGATTAGACTTGGACAATCTTGCATTTGGGATGTTAAATTTAGTTAATGGGTTTCATTGGTCTAATGATATGTTTGGATTGATAAATCTTGGACCGGGCTTGACCGTTAATAGAGAATGTGTTATGGATCGTGGGTTATTATTTGAGTTATATTTGGATTTTTTTCTTTTTCATGGGCATTTTATTGCTTATATGCTTAATGGATACGCGTTTTGAGATGAATTGGGCTTGACTGATTTGGATCGGGAGTAGAGATGATTCCGGATTGCTAATTTGTGTTGAATCGGGTCATGTTAAACTAGGATTTGTTGGACCGGTTGATAATGAGATCTGATGATGATGAGATTTGGTGTGATGATGTGAGTTGTTGTGTTAAGCGGATTGATACTTTGGTGTATATTTTTTCACGAAGAATATTATGTCACGGCTTGAAATTGTTTATTTGAACTAAGTTGACTACGGGGTTTTTTTTTGGACGGTATCTCTTATTTGGATTTGAAGTAAGGTTTGTCGGGCGCGTTTGCTTATTTCGTCTTCTTTCTTTCTACCCTTCCGCGAAGATGACTTGTTTGGGCGTTTATTGAGTGTGATAAAGACTTGGCTATTTAGGTCTGGTTGTGATTCTTTCTCACTTAACCCACAACTTAGCTATCACTTCAGTGTCTCACGCAGTTGAGGAGACGTCAAGAGGTTTTGTACATTGGGTACACCGTTTCTTTTTCACGAGGATTAGTGCAAGCTTAAGTAACAAATCCGGGGAATGTTACGTCTTGTTCAAGTTTGGCATATCGGGTCTATTTCTCCATGTGGTCACTACTTTAGCCGACTGAATGCATGATTGAAGTATCTACCAAAGTGTTTAATTGGATGGTTGATGATGGTGTTGATGTTGGTAAATGAATCATTGATGAACCGCTGCATGTTCCCCTAAAACAGATATTCACCGAAACCAAAATTGTAATAACACATTCAAGCTGACGTTGTTTATGGTTTAGTCTTGATTTTATAAAATCCCGCGAAAGAACCTATTTCTCGGTTTAAATCATAGACTTGTAAAATCCCATGACAATGGAAACATCCTGGTATTAGTAAAGTGCATTTCCGGATCTATCTTACGGTTTATTCTTGGTTTTGTAAAATCCCGCGAAAGAAACTATTTCTCGGTTTAAACCATAGAGTTGTAAAATCCCGTAATGATGGAACCATCTTGGAGAAAGGAAAGTGTATCTCGAGATCTCTTATTTGATGCTGGTGCTACGGTTTCTGTTTCGAAGAAGGGATAAAAGGGTGTACTTCATGAATTGGATGTGTGTTTGGATATTCGTCATGGCGGTTTGGTTACTTCAATGTTTTACGGTGTTATGCTCATTTAACCATGGTCGGGATGAAACCATTATCAAAGTTCATTTAAAAAGTCAAAGAAGGCTAGATTTGAGAAATTAACCAGAAGATGTGACAACGGCGTTAATTCAGTATTATTTATTTGAGGTTGAAGTAAAATATCATGGGCGAGTGTACTTAGTATCTGAAGGTATCGGGGATGGTTGGATGAAGATTCTTCATGATCCTTGTTCAAGCTTATTATCAAAAACGAAGACTTGGAAATCTAGTTATTGTTGGGTGTCTTTTACCTCTTCTTTTACCACTTGGGGGAATTGGGCTCGTACAACTACAAAATAACTATCACTTTAAGGAGTTACATTGTAGTGCTCAGTGTCACATTCAATTGTGGATTTTCAAGAGGTAATGTACGTCTATTACTTGATGGTTGGTTGGTTGAAGAGTATAGAGTACTTAAGAGATTCAATGGAGCATGAATTCTCGGCACCGCTCTTTGTTACATATGTGCAAGTTTAAGTCACGAGTTCGGGTTAGTTTACTTCTGGATCAAATTCATCATATTGGGTTTTCTCCATCAGCTGTCACGACAAAGAGCCTATAGAATGATAATGGGGATGATTACATGTTTTGCTAAGAGAGCAGAAAAGAGAGAGATTATGACGTCTGTTCACATCAGTTCAGGCCTCGTACTTCAACATTATGACGTTTGAACATATCAGTTCAAGCCTCGTACTCTAAAGAAAAGAAAAGTGTACGTTTCAGTGCGCTTTTTCTTCCAAAGAAGAGAAATCTTCTTATGACGTTTGAACATATCAGTTCAAGCCTCGTTCTCTAAAGAAAAGAAAAGTGTACGTTTCAGTGCGCTTTATCTTCGGAAGAAGAGAAATCTTCTTATTATGACCATTCTCACCAACATGCTTCATGCTTTTTCCATGCGCTCATCAAGTGGATCTTCTTCTCATGTTTTTCTCAATGGTGATCTACTTACTGTTGATGGTTTTTCTATTTTTCAATAGCTCAATTAAAATGGCGATGGCGACATCATATGCAATTTTTGCGGGGAGAAGTGGAAATAGACTACACATGGATGAGTTCACTTGTTTAATCAAGAATGGCAACTACATATGCAATTCTTGAGGGGGAGAAGAAGTGTGAATTTTTGCATTGTTGATTGAAATTTGAGAATATATGGTCAAACGGCTCCTAACTCATGTAAGAACCGAGATTCTTCTTATCGGATCATCTTCACATGTAGTTTCTTCTAAGAGCCGTTGGTTGACATCTTCACGGGCTGATATGATTAAATGACAAAGTGCTTCTAGTTGCCGGGCTGATTTCTTTGATGAACATCTTTCTGTTCTTGTTTGATTGGGAGGGATTTTAGTTAAGGAGATTTGCTACATACAAGGTAATTGGAACGCATTTGGTGAGATGAAGATGTTAACTATCTATTCCCCAACTGCACAATCTTGAAGAAGGTCGAGTCTACAGTTTGTTCTACATTTTCTGCTACATGTTAGAAGACTAAAGACGAGTTGCATTTAACGATCTAAAGACTTCTTCTTAATCTGGGCATTTATCAAACAGATTGTCGGTTTAGGGGAGAGCACTAATTGGAGGAGATTGAAATGCCAAATTTAATCCCCAATTAGATTTGCTCACAATGCACTTCAGTAAGTTGATTCCCACAAGAGTTCAAGTGTTCTTCTCAACAAATTTCTAGTATACGGGCTTACAATGAGTTGCTGATTCTGAAGTGTCTAAACCAGCAAGGGGAAAGGAGACTCACATCTAAACACAAAGCGAGTAAACTTGATGAACTTAATTCTTCTAAGAGATTGAAGATATCCCGGGAAGACAAATGTCATGACCGCAGAGAAACTCAAGGTTTTACTCATCAAGGCTTTTAGTGTTTTTATTCCAACGACGTGGATGAAGTGATGTAATATAAAGTTTCTGAAGATAAAAGAGGCACACAAGTGAGGAGGCATTTGAGTACTTCGGGTTCTTGAGCCTTATACACAATCATCAGGAAAGATAAATGTGCATTGGGTGGTTGTATCATTTATTCTTTGGAAATCTACTTGTGTATTCGGGCTCTTGAGCTCTATTCTAAGAGACGGGCTGCATCAATTCAACTACTCGGGGGAAGTGGTTTCTTGACACCTTTTTTGAATGGATTGCGTCAGACTTCAGTGGTTAAAGAAATTTGAGAAGATTATTTAAGTATGGGATGAAACGCTTGTCGATGTTCTATTGGATGATATAACCCCGAATGGAGAATTTCGATTATCGGTCTTAAAAGGAGCAAATGGATTTATGATAATGCTGTGCTTCTCTGTGCACCTGGCTAAGGAAAGCTTGAAATAGAGCTTCGAATCTGCTCATCACATGGATTTTCGGTTTGGGGGGAAGCTGCCAAAGTCTCACTTTCAAGTGGCTCAATTTCTCTCTTCGATTCAAGAGTCTTGGAAGCTTTGGTGGTGAAAGTTTTAGGGATGATGACTTCTATCTTCTACAACGGGGCTGTTCGATTTCTTTATCTCGGTACTCGTATCATCATCTTCTTTAACTATATCATCTATTCTATCTTTGTAAATATTTATCAAAAAATCAAATACAAAAATATAAAACCAGCAAAACAAAATAGAAAATTATAAAACCCTCAAAAGCCCATAAAAATCAGAAAATTGAAAAATACCAAAAACATTGTTTTCTCAAGACATGTCTTCTGGTATCGATAACATCTACGGTCTTAGAAATGTCATTCAATAATGGCACGGGACTTTAGATGAAGTTCGAGCAGGAGGTGTAAATATTCCTTTCTAAACATGTCTAAAAAAATGGCTTACAGTTATTTCAGACTGTAACCCGAGCTTCAAATGATGGCTTACAGTTACTTCAGACTGTGACCCGTGCTTAAACCATGGCTTGCTATTATTTCTGATAGCAACCCGGTCTTCAAGAAAGGAAAGTGCTGCGCTAAACCATTTTTCAAAATTCGTGCACTTATCCTAAAACAAAACAAGGAAAGCATGTCGTCAAAAAGACTGCTGTTCCTACACAAATGTTTTTTCGTCTAAAATTCTTCAGAAAAATATTTGGTGTATTAAAAAATTGGTGGTAAATGAGTTGCTTTAAAAACAATCAGCTTCAGAGTTCTATTATATTTGAAAACTCATCTATGACTTCAGCGCTTTTAAAACTTTTCAAGAAAAAGAGTCATTGGTTGAGGGGAAGAATATTTTTCATATTTACATCATCTAACGGGCTTTCTTAATCATCCTACGTGCTTATTTGAAAAATATAATTGCCTATGTTGAAGGACTAGGTTTCTAGGATGTGAATGTTAGGTTTAGATGATTATAGATTGATGAACTTTATTCCCATGCCTTATATGAAGTGATTGATATGTTGAATTGACTTGAATTAGTCGATTGTTGTTTGGGTGATGTCGACCACCATATATCTGTATGTGTGTTCACTAACGTATGCAGGTATATTGGTATAAAAGAATGTTCCCGATCCGGATCCCACAATTAAAGATGATTGGATGCCGAAAGGAAAGGGTAACTATTTCTTGGGTTGACAAAAGAAGAAACGGAGCTTAATTGGACTTCTATGGAGAGTTGGCATTAATGCAACGTAAGAGGTCTCACTGCATCAGCAGATGGTTTTCTTCTAAGTGATTGAAGAAACGGAGCTTAATTTGACCTCAGTTGGCATTCAAAATGCAACGTAAGAAGAAGTCTCACTGCATCAGCAGACGGTTTTTCTTCCAAGCCCTACAGCAACAACATAAGCTTCTCAACCATCTAACGTATCTTGTGCAGGAAAAAGTAGTGGATGATACCATTTTTCTTAAAACAAACTTGATAAAATTGTTCTGAAAATGGAAAATATTGTTTTGAAAATATATTGGACTAATTTTTGAAAATCACCGGACTTCATGTTATCAAAACCTAAGTCACTCAATTATTGACTTCTGTCATGGATTGAGGGGGAGAGTGATTTAAAATAAAATATTTTCAAACGATGTTTATTCACAAAAGTTCCGTCTTGTACGATAATAAGTGGTGATCTAAATATTTAATGTTATGTCATGGTATGATTTTTTCTTTAGAATCAAGGTCTTTCAAAATGAAATTTTTTCTGTTCTTGTTTGATTGTGAAATTGTTTTGTTTTACTCAAAAGATCTCTTAAAAACAATCATACCTGACACTAACAATCTTTAATGTCTAAATCTGTTCCTTATTAATCATTTTTCAAAATTAAATCAAGCCACGTCTTTCCCCAAAGTTTTCTAAATGATTTAAATCAGTTGGGATCACAAATCTCAAATGGTTTGATATTTCTGATCGGGGTATAGATCGTGATTTAAATCTCAAATCTGTTTTAAATGGAATTGTTTTTAGTCCTTTATAGGCACTCCTGCCTCCATGTGCCAAATGATTTCAAATACACAATGCACATGTTGAGGAGGAGGATTTATCCAAAAACCCGATGAGTATTTAAACAAGGCCACATTTTCTCCCATGTTTTCTAAACCTAATTAAATCACTTGGGATCCAAAATCTCAAAGGGTTTGATATTTTTGATCGGGGGAGAATTTGTGATTTAATAATGAAATTTGATAAAAGGTGATCATTTTGATTTAATTGTGCAGGCTGCTCTCTTGTATGTGCTAAACGCTTTCGAATCTCGAAGCATATATTGAGGGGGAGCATTTTAAAAGAAAATAAACTATCGAGGTACAAAAGCCTTTATGTTTTAACATAATGTACCTTGATTGAGTTTTCAAATGGTTTCTTAAATGGCTTTTGTAATCGTGGATATGCTTCAAAAGAACTCTTGCCTCTATGTGATAAAAATGATTTCAAATATCCTATGCACATATTGAGGGGGAGAATTTATCAAAGAAAATCAAATGGCTTTTTCGTATGAAAATTGTGATCAAAGAAAATATTTCAAAGTCCTCTTGCCTCCTTGTGCTAAACAATTTCTAAATCATACACACATGTTGAGGGGGAGGTTTTCTAAATGATCAAAACTATTAAGGTACAAAATGCTTTGATCTCGTATCACAAGTACCTTGATTGTTTTTCCAAATGATTCTTCAATTGGTTTCGCGAAGGAAAGAACTGTACCAAAAGACCGACCATTTTACTTTATGCATGGTGTTATAAGGATGGTTAGGTTAGGTATTTGTTCCCACGATCCCGCCAGAGCCGGAGGGATCTACCCAGGGACAATCCACTAGATAGTGTAGAGTCCTTAGGTATGATGAAAAAAGGAGAAAAATGAGAAATGGGAAGAGTGCGGACTGAGACAGAGCTAGTACTGGAAAAAACCCAACAAGGTTCTAGTTATGAAGTCTCGGTAAGCACTGAAGGGGTTGAAGAATGAAAAAGAACTGAATGTGAAAAAGGGTGAAAAGAAATAGCCCTCCATCAATTCAACCTTAGGGCAGAAACCGGGTTCAATACATATGCTACTGGTTGTTACTAAGGTAACACTGGTATTGAAGACAAGACGTCATGGACCCAGTGATGCACTGCACTAAACTTCCCAAGCCACTCAAGTTCCTCTTAAAAGGGCTTGTTTCATTCTCACGGGGAACCGACATAATCTATCGACTTTCTCTTAGAGATTGTTGATATTGAAGAAGGAGACCCTCTCCCTAGTCTCCGGCACAGGAACCAAATATGCACAATTGAGTCTAGAGCCAAGAGATCATCCACAATATCTCATTAGGACACAAAATTAATGAAGACTTGCTGTTTCACACAATGTGGAAAGTAAGTATATATATTAAGAGTCCTACGCATTATCCTTGTGGTAAATTGCCAGAACATCTGAGTGGTATGTAAAAATATTCACAATGAAGATGGAAATCCTTCTAGAGCCAACATTAAACAAGCTCTTGGTGGGTGACATGTGAGATCTTGCAAAAGATCAAGCTTGTGACAACTGGATTGAAACGATGGGGAGATTCAAACTTGAATCAACCTTGGTCCAGGAATGGAATTGACGAATACTTTTGGAAAACCGTTCGATGTGCAAACCATCTTTTCTCTAGCACGTCGAATGTGTATTCATTTCAAATTCAAAAGGTATCTCTGATTGGAAAAAATACTTTTAGAAAAACCGTTCGATGTGCGAATCTCTTCTTTTCGCTAGCACGTCGAATGTGTACTCATTCTCTAATACAAAAGTATTTTGATTGAAAATTGATCTTTCTCATAAAACCTTCGTCGTATTGCAAAACTCTTTCTTCAAGCAATACGCGATTGTTTTCAAATCAATTTCATCAATCGCTGAATCTCAATTCGCTGGTTCACTCACTCCGTGTTGTCTTCTTTGAGACGTTCCGGTTTGAGAACGGCTAGAACACCTGCGAAACCCTGTCAAGGAGATTCTTAGGAATCCTACCGATCACAAAGTACTTGTACCGATCAACGGGAACCGTGGGCCGTAAACCTCAATTCAGCGAAAGTGATCAAAGACACTTTCGTGTGTTTTATTGCTAACTGTTGTTTGCAGGTACACTTGGACGGTTGCAGTGATCGTAATTGAGGATTCAATCCAAAGCCGCATGCTCACAAAGATCCACACTTAATTGAAGAAATCATGACTTATGCATATCTACATAACCTGGTTCTGATATTTTTATACTATGTTTCTGCTACGCTGCTGCAAATATCATGAACCAGTAAGGCTTCCGCTACTCTGATGGAAAGATGTCATGATTCAAAAGTGTGAGCATGTCGGTCCAAAAGTCACAACTTCACATGATGGCAACACAATAAAGGGTGATCAAGAGATTTACTGTGGCTGATGATCTCAATGAAAGCTCGAAGATCATCAAAGATGTGGATCAGTTAAAGGCCTCCACTAAAAGTACAAATCTATGCGGACTTTGAAGAATCGCTGCTAAAGCACAAAGATTGCGGAAATGAAGAATTCAAGTCTACGAGCTCAAGACTGAAGTTAGAATAGAATGCTAGGATTCGAAATGTAAAACATGGGGTGACCTCCCTTAGGGGGAGATTGTTAGGAATTAGAAAATTCCATAGTGAAGTGTCGGTCACCCCAAATATTATCTAGCATAAGTTAGCTCGTAGATTTGTCGTTAGTTACGTTATTTATTGTTTTATTAGTTAGTTATTAGTCTAGTTTAGTTTAGAGTAACACCGTGGAGGAAGGACGGGTATTTACCCACTGTATCCCTGATCCACAGGCCGATAGGAGGTCGTGTATTTGTAAGTATAAATACCCCTTCCATCCATGGAAGGGGTGGTGCTTTTCAATCTAATACTCTACAATTTGTGAAGTAACTCTCTACAAAGAAAACACCCAACTCTCTAACTTTCTCTCTCTAATGGCTAACATGTATTTTGATCTCCCAAGACCACCCGAATCATCTAACACAATAAAAATAATGATCCTACAAAAGGATTTCATCAAACACTCGCAACAGGAAAATTGCACAGCCGGGTGTGAACATGGGCAATCAAGGTCAAATGGTTGGAGTTGTTGGAAATTAGATGGGACAAAATATTGGGAATAGAGCAGTGGGTAATCAGAATGGGAATGTTGCAGCTCCAGTCGTTGGGAATTATGGAAATGTGAATCAGGGTAATCAGGTTAAGTGTTATAACTGTCAAGGAATGGGTCACATGGCACTAAACTGTCCCACTAAGCCGCACAAGAAGAATGTTGAGTTTCTTCAGAAAGCTATGCTGTTAGCACAGAAGCAAGAAGCAGTGGATGCAAATTGAGTGCTGAGGAAAATGACTTTTTCGCTATTGTGGATGATTTGGAAGACCTCGAGGAAATCAATGCGAACTGCATATTCATGGCAAATCTTCGGGAGACTAAGTACGACACTCGACTCGACGCACCTCCCGCCTATGATGCCAACGCAAGATTCTGAGGTACCAATCACTTATCCATGCTATAACAATGTCATATTTGATGTGTTTACTCATGACAAACAGCATTCTGTGACGCCAGCACCTACTTATGATACATACCTAGACAATCCGAGTTGTAGCAATACTAACTCCGAAACTCCAGATGTGGATCCTAGTGGAGGCTGTGTGGCACAAAATACCGAGACTGATGAGGAAACACGTGCTTATTTTGAATCATTAATCAATAACTGTGGCATTGAAATTGAGAAAGTGAGTAAGGTCAATCGTGAAGTTAAGGCCGCGAATGTTAAATTGACCACTGAGCTTGAGAGTTACAAAGAGAACGCCAGAGCCTATGAATTTCATACAAACAAAATATCGTAATTAGAAATTGGTTACCGAGATTCTGTTTTAAGAGAAAAATAATTGCAAATCAAGTATGATACACTTGATGTGAATCTGAACTTGAAAATAAAATCTTTAAACAAGGAAATTTCTGAACTAAATGATCAACTTTCTAAACAAAAAACACTGTTTCGATCTTGAAAAAGAGAAGAAGCAATTGATTGCTGATTTTTCAAAACGAGAAGATTCTCTTCTTGATGAAATTCTGATAAAATGAAACTATCAAAAAATTGGATAATTTACTTCTTACAACGGGTCATTCCGCTAAAACAAACAAGATGCTTTCTAATCAAGTAAATCCGATTTTTCATACTTCACATAAAATGGCTCTTGGTAACTCACCTCCTGGTTTCCTCAAGAAAGCTCAGAAAGAACGGAATGTGTTGAACAATGGAAAACCTTTGCATGAACCCATAATTGTGCATGATTCTCATGAAACGTTGGAACTATCTGAGGAGAGTAGATCAAGAATGAAACAAAAACATCCGGAAATCAAACCAATTGACTATAACAAATGGAACAAAATTAATGGTATTTCGTTTGTTTCACATAAAGAACAATCAAAGTTTTCCATCACACCAGTTTCAAAACCAGTTTCAAAACCAGTTGCAACTCCTGTAGTTGTCTCAAAATCCTTTTCGAAAATCGAACAAATGTCTTCAAACAATCCTTTTAACACAAGTGATGCCAGAAGAATTTTAGACGATGTTAAAACTAGAATTGGGAGACTTCAAGAGACTGTTAAAACTAAAACTCATATTACAACAAACATCTGGTTCAATAGTTTTGATAATGAACGAAAAGTTTTTGAAACTCAAATTGCCCCTCACCAATAACATCAACTCAAGGGTAATTCATTTTGAACAAGCCTTTTGAAAGAAACAGCTGACTTTGTCAAGGACCATAAATCCCTGGTAAAGCAAGCTAATGAAAGTGTTGAACACATCAAAGTTTTGGAAAATTTAAATGATTCTCTCTTCGAAGATGTTCGACTATGATATTATGTCCATAATTTTGCAAACATATTCTGTTGAAGATCATGAAAGACTCCATTCTGAGACCTCCAAAATTGTTTCAAAATATGAAAAAGCTCTTGAAAAACTTGAAAAGGAAAATGTGTCATATTTTAAACAACTTGATCGAAAAACTGAGGAATGCAAGTATGACAAACTGTCGTATGAGCGTGCCTACAATGACATGAAAGTGAAAAATGATCTTTTGAGGGCTCAGCTGGAAAGTCAAAAAGGAAAGGCAGTGGATATTGTGATTAAAAACCATTGATCGGAGAAAGCAAATGTTCCCAAACCGGTTTCCAAACCAAAAAATGTCTGTTTCTATGCCTCCTCCAAAAGTCAATGAGAAAAATGTTTCATCAAAACCAGTCACTCCACCTGCCCTACCTAAACAAAATGTTGATAAGGAAAAAGCGGTTATCGAGAAACCAAAAGTTTTAGCACCTGGACTTTTTAAGATGAGTACCACTAATGCTTCTGCCTCCACATCCAAAACATATGGAACAAACGACATAAGTTTAGAAAAACACTCTAAAGAGACTAGGAAAGCTGAAACCACCTCCCTTCATAAAAATGTAAATCCTAATGCGTGTGCCTTACCTTCTACAGGACTAGAAAGCACCTCTAGGAGTAGCAGACTAAAGCCTAAGAGCAATACAAGGAACAATAGAGTCTCGAATGCCTCTAAGAGTAGTAGCTTGAATAAAGAGAAGAAAGTAGAAGAACACCCTAGGAATTTAACGCTTTTGAATAAGAAAGACATTTCATCTGAATGTACTGAACCTATGAAAATTGCTAAGTCTAATGAATGTGTTGAATCTCTTTGTTTAACTTGCAAGAAATCTTTAATTAATGTTCAAGATGATTGTGTTTCTAAGAATGTGAATGATAAGCCTGTTAAGAAGAACGTTCCAAAAAGATCTTACACTAAAAAAGTAGGAAGACTAGTTGCAAAACTTAGGCTTTACACTACTGACAGGAACCATAGTGTTTACTTTAGGGTGATATTTGGAAACCCACAGGTAGAACTTTCACACTCCAGAATGGTAAAATGAGTGATAAACCAGAACTTCCTGTAGCAAACCTCTTTGAGTGTGATAAGGATTTTACATCTAATCCAAAGGAACCAAAATCACAACGGTTTCCACAATATTCTTTTTCTGTATCGGCAGTGTTATCGAAATTTATCTTTGGATCGTCGACTCGGGTTGCTCCAAGCACATGACCGAGAATCTGAAGCTGCTGATCAATTTCATCTGGAAATTCATGGGAACCGTACGCTTTGGAAATGATCATGTAGCAGCTATCATGGGTTATGGAGATCTACCTTTTGGAAATTATTTGATCACTCGGGTTTACTATGTCGAAGGGTTGGGACACAATTTGTTTTCAATCGGGCAGTTCTGTGATGCAGATTTAGAGGTTGCTTTTAGGAAAAATGCTTGCTTCGTTAGAAACTTGGATGGCACTGATCTCTTAACTGGAAATCGGGATACAAACTTGTATGCTATCGACATCAATCAAAATGGCCTCTTCATCACCAATATGTCTTATGACACGAGCATCTGGAACACAGTCCTGGTTGTGGCATAGAAGGTTATCCCATCTTCAATTTTGACACCATCAACAATCTTGCCAAAGACAACATCGTCAACGGACTTCCAAAGTTCAAATACACCAAAGATCACTTATGTCCATCATGCGAACAAGGAAAAAGCAAAAGAGCGTCATATAAACCCAAATCCGTACCTAGTTCGGAAGCAAAGTTGCATATGTTGCACATGGACTTATGTGGCCCAAGGAGAGTTGAAAGCATTAATGGGAAAAAGTATATTCTTGTCATCGTCGATGATTATTCAAGATATACATGGGTTAAGTTTCGAGATCAAAAGACGAAGCACCGTGCATCATCATCACCTTTCTGAAGCAAATTCAAGTACTTCTTCAAGCTCCAGTAAGGGTTGTAAGAACAGACAACGACACTGAATTCACAAATCAGGAGTTAAGAGCTTATTTTGAAGATGTTGGAATCACTCATCGACATCACTGTTAGAACTCCACAGCAGAATGGGGTAGTTGAAAGAAGAAATCGTACTCTTGTGGAAGCCGCTCGCACAATGCTAATTTATTCTAGTACACCGTTATTTCTATGGGCTGATGCTGTTGCCACTGCTTGTTTCACTCAGAACCGATCCCTCATCCATCCAAGATTCAATAAAACCCCATATGAGCTTGTGAACAACACAAAACCGGATATCTCCTACTTTCACGTGTTTGGCGCTTTGTGCTATCCTACGAATGACAGAGAAGATCTTGGAAAACTGAAAGCAAAAGGTGATATTGGAATCTTCATTGGATATTCTGATAACTCGAGGGCATTCAGGGTGTATAACAGAAGAACTAGGAGGATCATGGAGACGATGAATGTGAAATTTGATGAACTTTCACATATGGATTTTGAGAGACTCGCTCTAGAACCCGCACTAAACCAGCAGACTTATGGACACATCAGTTCAGGACTCGTACCTCAAAGAGCTCAATCAAGTTCGTTTGACAATCCTAAAGAACAAGAATGGGAGAATTTCTTCGAGTTAATGTTCGATGAATACTATGGTGGAACTTCGACAAATGCATCAAACCATCATTCCGCTACACCCGCTCAAAATCATCCACCACAACCAACAGAAGATGCATCTACAACGGTCGAAATCAATGCACCAACTCCATCAACATCTACTACAGTTATTGCACCCGTTCTACCAGCAGTTGATGAGCAAATCCAAAACCAAAACGATGCAACGTTAGATGACGACTTATTTGAAAACCCGTTTGCTATGGAATCAGCTGAATCATCCTCAAGCTTACGAGAACCATCTAACTCGCATACATATAACAACGGTATCCTTCTACTCTGAAGTGGACAAAAGACCACCCAATTGAACAAGTTATTGGTGAACTTTCAAGGCCAATTCAGACGAGACGTCAACTTGCCACCGATTGCGACTTGTGCATTTACCTGTGCTCAATTAGCAATATAGAGCCAAAAAACATTCGCGAGGCAATGGCAGAACCCGCATGGATAGAAGCGATGCAGGAGGAACTTCTCCAATACCGTCTACATGACTCTTGGGAAATGGTTCCAAGACCAATTGACATTCGCGTCATTGATCTCAAATGGTTATGGAAGAACAAAAGGGATGAAGAGATGACTGTAATTCGCAACAAAGCTCGTCTTGTGGCCAAAGGATACATACAAGAGGAAGGGATAGACTTTGAAGATTCATTCGAGCCGGTAGCTAGACTAGAAGCAGTCAGGATATTCTTAGCCTATGCCGCTCACAAAAACATCACGGTTTATCAGATGGACATTAAGACCGCGTTCTTGAATGGAACTCTAAAAGAAGAAGTGTATGTGAGTCACCGTAAGGTTTCATAGACATGGAACATCCAGACTACGTCTACAAACTCAACAAGGCAATCTATGGATTGAAACAAGCTCCGAGAGCGTGGTATGACGAACTGTCCTCTTTCTTTATCCAAAACAATTTCACCAAAGGCACAGTTGATCCTACCTTGTTTACAAAAAAATGCAAAAATGACATTTTGATTGTTCAGATTTATGTGGACGACATCATCTTTGGGTCCACTAATCCGAATCTTTCAAAACATTTTGAAAATCTCATGAAAAGTAAATTTGAAATGTCCATGATGGGGAACTAAAATTCTTTCTTGGTTTACAAATACATCAGTCCCCTCGTGGAATTTTTATAAATCAAGCTAAATACACAACTGAGATTTTGAAAAATCATGGTATGGATAATTCACCAAAAATTGGAGCCGATTTGTTTGGGAAACCTATTGATCCGAAGAAATATCGGAGCATGATTGGTTCTCTCATGTACCTCACAGCTAGTCGACCAGATATTCATTTTGCTGTTTGCTTATTAGCACGGTTTCAGAAAAGCCTACCGAACCGCACCTCAAAGAGGTTAAACGGATCTTCGGTACCGAAGACATCCATTCATATGGGACTTTGGTATCCGAAGGAATCCGGATTTGATCTAATTGCCTTTTCGGATGCGGACCACGCAGGTGATCAAGTTACAGCAAAAAAGTACATCCGGAGGAGCACAATTTTTGGGTGAAAAGTTAGTAAGCTGGTCTTCAAAGAAACAAGATTGCACTGCACTTTCAACCGCCAAAGCTGAGTATGTGTCTCTATCTGCGTGTTGTGCTCAAGTTCTATGGATGAGAACACAACTCACAGATTATGGCTTTACTTTCGATAAAATACCTATGTATTGTGACTCAAAAGTGCCATAGCCATATCATGCAATCCTGTTCATCACTCAAAGACTAAGCATATCCGTGTCCGCTACCACTTCATCAAAGAGTATGTCGAAAATGGTACTGTTGAATTATTCTTCGTGAAGACAGATTACCAACTCGCCGATCTATTTACTAAAGCCCTTCCAAAAGAAAGGTTTGACTATTTAGTTCGACGAATTGAAATGCGAAGCCTAACCCCTGAGGAGTTAGAACGTCTTCTCGAATCTTCTTGAAAATGATTTTCCAAAAGCTTCGCTGTAAATATTTTTGAAAAACAAAATACAAAATTTGAAAACCAACAAAAGCAAAATATAAAAATATAAAACTTTCAAAAAATTCAAAAACAATATAAAATCAAAAATCCAAAAATATTCTTCTCACGACATGTCTCTCGTATAATCGATATTCTGTACGTTTCTAGAAATGTCATTCAACAATGATACGGGTATGTACAGATGCTTGAGCGAGAGTTCTTTTATTTTTTTCAAAACATGTCATTTCTCAAAATTTCTTCAAATAATGGCTTTCGTATACTTCAGTACGAAACCCGGACTAAAATGATGACTTTTGATTATTTTCAAATCAAAACTCGTGTTTTTAATGAAAATCACAAGTGTACGCTTCAGTGCACTACATTTAAAAATGGTGAGAAATCATCATCATCTTGAGCACCTTTTTCAAGATTGTGCAAAAAGATTTTTCAAAATCTTTCAAAATATTTTGTGCTCAAGATAACTCCCTCTAAAACCCTTTAATTGATTATGCTTTATTAAAGGGGGAGTATAAAACTAAAATGTTCCATATTCATGCTTAAATCAAATCCGTTTGTCTCCCCAAAAGATTCTAAAATGTTGTTTAATCAGTTGATATAAAAAATATCACGAATATGCTATTTTTGAGGGGGAGGAGACGTGATTAAAAGGTGATCAAAAATGTTTTATGATCGGTGTTTGAATCTCAAATGAGCTTGACTCAGTCGTAACCAATGAATTGACGGGAATCTAAGTCAGTATATGTACCATCTCGAGAAACTTGCGATAGATATGCACTTTCATGGGTCTAACCTCCTTTTCAAGGAGTGTTTACAACTTCAAGTTAGTTATTAGAGCTAGTTGTCACCTAAAAACTGACAATGGAACTCTTTAACTAGGCAACGTAACCGTGTCTCGTGGGGAAGTGTCTATCATAAGCCGATCAATTCAAAAAGTGCAAACTCTACCCTCGATGTGCATATTTTTGTTAAAACTCATAAGCACATGTGAAGGGGGAGTGTTTCTGAAAATGTAAAACTCGCGGAGTGTCTCAAACATGTTTTCTATCATAAACACTCTGAGAGATTTTCAAGAAAAATGGTTTTATGGCAACATGGGACAGTCATGGAGTTATAAGGTGACTAAGGATAGGAAATTCGTCCTATGATCCGCCAGAGCCGGAGGGATCTACCCAAGGACATCACAAATAGTTAGTATTAGAAGTCCTTAGGAATGATTGAAAAAAGGAGTAATGTGAGAAAGGAGAAAGAAGGGGTTGAAGAATTAAAAAGAAATGTAATGAAAAGGGTGAAAAGAAATAGCCCTCCATATTCAACCTTAGGGCGTAAAACCGGGTTCAAATCATCTGCTACTGGTTGTCACTTAGATGACACTGGTATTGAAGACAAAGACGTCATGGACCCAGTGACACACTGTACTAAACCTTCTAGCCACTCAATTCCTCTTAAAAGGATTTGTTTCATTCTCACTGGGAACCCTACATAATCTATCGACTTTCTCTTAGAGATCGTTGGTATTGAAGAAGGAGACCCTCTCCCTAGTCTCCGCTCAGGAAAACCAAAATGCACTAATTAAGTCTAGAGCCACGAGATTCATCAAAAGATCTCATAGGAACACATGACATGACATCACTTGTTGTTCATCATTAAGGGCACAAGTGATATATTCTAGAGTCCTACGCAGATCTTAGCAATCTGCCAGAACATTTATGAGAAGTTTCACATCTGTGATCTTCGGTGATTGAATGGAAACTCCTGCCAGGGTCAACATCAAGCAGCCCTGACAGCAGGTCACTTCGGTAACTCCCCGTGGATTACGCTTAGTGTGTCTCAAACGGTCTACAGTCGTGGGGTGATGCTTCGGTGTACCTCAGTGACTCATCTGAACTGTAGGTGTACTTCGGTACATCGCGTTATCTCACTTGTGGGACTCCAGTTCAGGAACGACCCTTGTAAGAATTAGAGACGTGTTTTCACACTATGCTGTTAACACCCTTGAAATTCAAACTTGTAAGTGCCAGAATCCGCTTATTACTAACCTGTTTTTATGTTTTCTTCTTATGGAAGCTCCGGAGCGGATTGATCGTGCAGACTATCCACATGCTCATGCCAACAACACATGAAAGTTCTCATCAAAATCAAATGCAACACAAAGTTAAAGATGATTCTTCGTCAATGTCAAAGAATCTACAAAGTTTAAAGACTAGAGAACTACATCATTGGTAACCAAAAGACAAATAGAAGTGTGAGCATGGTGGAGAAAGACGTGGAGACACCTAACCAAAGAAGTTGACAACGACAGACAACCACATTATCTGATCACAAAGCATGAAGGAACAAAGATTCGAGACTATTCTATATCTACACACAAAGTTCAAGCTCGAGAAAAGTAAAGATCTTATCAAGTGGAGCATCATTTGAATGACCACCCCTTAGGGGGAGATTGTTAGCCTTAATAGTTTTTATTAGAAGTGATGGTCATTCACGTTTAGGAACTTTGTAACGTGTGTTAGATATCGTGATAGAATAGTCAACGGGCTCGTGGATTGGGCTAAGCTAAATGGCTATAAGTTAAGATAAGCTAGCCTTATATCAAATCCAAGTCCAATCCAATCCCACGAAGCCCACATACGGCCCATGGCCAAGCCTTAGGGCATCCTTTGTCTTGTACTATAAATACCCCTCAAATGGTCATTTGAGGGGTGTGCCTGAGTGTGTGTGTGTGTTTTTCCTTTGGAATATACAACTTATTGTATTTATCTTTCTCTCACAACATACACGGTTTTAACATCAAGTCACCACCTTTCTCATCTTTGTTTCTTTCTTTATACGCATAAAGTGTGTTTGGTTTACGTGGTTCTACTTGTGTTTGTGTTGGGTTTGTGATAAGGTTGATAAAAGTTAGGTCCTACATGATTCAAAAGTATGAGCATGTCGGTCCAAAAGTCACAACATCACATGAAGGCAACACAACTATGGATGATCCAGAGAGATTTACTGTGGCTGATGATCTCAAAGAAAGCTCAAAGATCATCAAGATGTGGATCAGTTAAAGACCTCCACTGAAAGTACAAATCAATGCGGACTTTGAAGAATCGCTACAAAAGCACAAAGATTGCAAAAGTGAAGAATTCAAGTCTACGAGCTCAAGAACGAAGTCAAAGATAGAATGCTAGGAAACAAAATGTATTTCATGGGGTGACCTCCCTTAGGGGGAGATTGTTAGGAATTGGAAATTCCATGTTAAAGTGTCGGTCACCCCAATTATAGTCTAGCATATGTTAGCTCGTAGATGTGTCGGTATTTACGTTATTTAGTGGTTTATTAGTTAGTTTGTAGCGTAGATTAGTTTAGTGCATCACCGTGGAGGAAGGACGGGTCTTTACCCACTGTATGCCTGATCCACAGGCCGATAGGAGGTCGTTGAGTTGTAACTATAAATACCCCTTCCATCCGTAGAAGGGGTGGTGCTTCATTTCAATCTAACATTTCCTTTGTGTAAACCAAGTCTCTAGAAAGAACACCCAACTCTCTACTTTCTCTCTCTAATGGCTAACATGTATTTTGATCATCCAAGACCACCTGAATCATCAACACAATAAATATATCGATCCTACATCTCTTAAACCCTAAAAGTAAGCAGTGGTGCAACAAAAAATAAAGTTAGCCACACGGAATACTTATTTAACTGTATATGCTACGGCGTTAAGGCATGTTAACCATACCGTCCCCCAAGTTAAGGGGGTGTTAACATGCCCATGTTAACACCTTAACGCCACGTTAAGGGTTTTTTATTTTTTGGTATTTTTTTTTCCTGCCCCCTTAATGAGGGGTTGTTTTTGTAAATTGTTGGTGAGTTAAGTTTTAACTTGAGAATGTTATGATAAGGGATGTTTTTTTTTTTTTTTTGAGTTAAAATAAAATGTTAAAGCTTCTGGGAGATTGTGATTAAAACTATTGAATTCCAAATAAAGTTCCAATTGGAACTATTGAATTCCAAATAAAGTTCCAATTTAGATTGTGATTAAAACTTCTGGGAGAAAGAATTTTCTTATACATTAATTTAGAAAGACAATCAACCAAAATTCACCCTTGGGGTTGAGCACCCACTTCCAATCATTCTCTTCAACCGTCGAAAAAGAAATCCCATCAATGAGAGAAGTGAGTTTCCACACATCCTTAGTAGCTCTACCTCTAGGCTGAACCCTCCAAGACCAACCGGACTCCCAAGAGCCATTAGTAAGAATCCTTCGATCATAAAATTTGTAGCTTGGGTTTGTATCCATCACAAAGAGACAAGGAAATGTATCAATAAAACACGGTCCCTCATCCAGCCACACCTCCTTCCAAAACAGAACACCACCATCACATGCTAGTTTACGAATAAATGAATAATAACCATATTACTTAAAATGTTAGATCAAACAACCCTCTTAATACAAGAACCAACCACATGACCGAAACCACCTTCATTCCCATATATAATACAAATAACCTTTCGCCAAATAGCATCTTTTTTTGTGAAGAACCTCCAACGCCATTTTCAAGGAAGGCTTAGATTCATAGACCGAATACTACCTACGCCAAGATCACCACTTGCCATGGTATTTTTCCAGCTTACCTAGGTCATGCATTTCTGATCTTCCTTGAAACCCAGAAAAAAATGCTTCTAATATTTTCAATAACAACAATGACTTTGACCGGAGCCCTAAACAAAGAAAGATTATATAGAGAAAAAGAACCAAGAACTGATTTGTAGAGGACTAATCTTCCCTGACGGACAAAAGCGTTGATTTCCATGATGATAAGCGATTATTCAATCTATTAATAATATCAAGTGTCATAGTATTTCATAGCTTTAACCACTGGAAGACCTAACTATATGAATGGCAAACACCCTATGCAACAACTAGTGAGTTGAGCCACTATATCAACTTCGTATGAATCTACACCATCACCAAAGATACAACTTTTATTCAAGTTGACACCCAATTGAAGCCTTTTCGAAGCACACTAGAATAGCAACCACTCGCAAAAAAGAAGGGTGTCATCTGCATATTGGAGGAGAGATATGTTTGTGTCTCCGCCATTAATAAAACGACCCTTGTATCCTTTAGCACAAGCATCCCAAATAGTCACTTAAAGGCATTCCGTTACAATAATAAATAAAAGAAGAGAAAGAGGTTCCTCTTATCTAAATCCTTTTTCCATTTTAAATTCTATGGAATACAAGAACATAATTAGTAGCCGAACTTAAATAACCCCGAATCCATCTTACCCACTTTTAGCTAAATCCCATTTTCTTCATTAAATCCAAGACAAACTCCCAACCAACACTATCAAAAGCCGTAGAAAATTTAACTCCCAACCAACACTGTCAAAAGCCTTAGAAAATTAACTCTAAATAGAAGTAATTCAATACCATTTTTCATAGCATAATTGACCACTTCATTTGCTACAAGAACACCATCCAAATTTTTCCTACCCTTGACAAACACAACTTGATTAGAGCTTTTTATTTTGATAATCACTTTGATAGTCGTGAAAACAAAAGTTTTGCTATCACCTTGTAGACATAATCAATTAGACTTATATGACGATAATGAGAAATAATAATAGGGTCTACAATATTTGGTATTAGAGAGATAAAGAGGGATTACAACCTCTTGAGAATCTGCATGTATTTTCAAAGTGTGTTACACCTTGATTTTTTGAAATCATATATTTTTTATGGTTAACCAATACATAATATACAAGTAATAGTGTATTAGCCGATGAATTTGTTGTTTTTATAAAAGTAATAGTGTAAAGGGTGCATATGTGTTTTATAGTTGATATAAAATAATAGAAGTGTATGCATATGTGTTTCAAAGTTATTATAAAATCAATGGAAGAGTGCATTTGATGTGTTTTATGGTTGGTAAAAAATGAATGAAAGGGTGTGCATATATGTTTTAAGGTTGATATAAAATCAAGGAAAAAAGTATGCATATATGTTTTAAATTATGCATATGTGTTTCAAAGTTAATATAAAATCAATGGAAGAGTGCATATGTATTTATGGTTGGTAAAAATGAATGAAAATGAGTGCATATGTGTTTTAAGGCTGATATAAAATTTAAAAATTTATGCATATATGTTTTAAGTGTTAGCCCATATTATGTAACGGGCTCAAGCCAGAGTCTAAAACATTCTATGTATCAATATTTATCTGTACAATGTAATGTTGGAAATCAATAAATCAAATAAACATTATTCGGTTCATATCCTTTCCCCCTTACATTGTATAGATCAGCCATACGATCCTAAATCTCTAACCTTAATTCTAAACTCTTCCGTTGCCTTCTCCGACCGCCGGCTTCAAGCCGGAGGTTCGGAGGGCTCCCTTTAACCTCTGTCAACTTTTTAAGATCAATTGCATTTTTTATTGTTATTGTTTTTTTTGGTTCATCTCAGTGGGTTTTGGTTTTTGTATTGGTGTTTGGATTGGTATTTGTATTGGTATTGATGGGTATTATTTTTAGATAGTATATGATTTTCGTTTCATAATCTGCTTAGATTAAAAAAAATAATAAATAAATAAATAAATATATAAATAAATAAAAAAAGTGGATCTTTATGTTTTTCTAGAGAAAAACACGCCCCGTTTGTTCAGAAGGTTCTTTGGGAGTTGAAGTTTTAGAACTAACTTTCGGTTTCTCATATTTCTTTTGATGTTAGTGTATTAGTTTTAGTTGTCATTTCTTTTGTTTTAGTTGTAGGGGATACTTTGGGTTATCCGGTTGGGGGATACTTTGGGTTATCCCATTTGGTCAGGATACTTTGATTTATCCTGTTTGGTAAGGTATACTTTGGTTTATCCTATTTGGTCAAGATACTTTGCTCTATCCTGTTTGTACGGATACTTTGGTTTATCCGGTTTGTTGCTGCTAAAGATATGCTTCCGCTTGCTGTCGAATGTCTTCTTCAACAAATTATCTATTAGTTTTACTTTATTGTTTATTAGTTTTTAATCTCCAGTCTGAGTGTTCGCGCTTTTGCCGCTCGGACTGCGGGAAAGTGTTAGCCCATATTATGTAACGGGCTCAAGCCCGAGTCTAGAACATTCTGTCTATCAATATTTATCTGTACAATGTAATGTTGGAAATCAATCAATCAAATAAACATTATTCTGTTCATATCCTTTACCTCTTACATTAAGTTGTGCATATGGGCTTAGATTATGCATATGTCTTATATTAGTTATGATTAAAAATAAATGAGTAAATTACATAAATGGTTACTATGGTTTGTCGGTATTTTGCACATTTAGTCACTGAACCATTTTTTTTCACCAGGTCTAGTCATTTAGGTTTCAAATGGTTACAGATCGAGTCTAATTTCGTTACATAAATGTTCACTGTAGTTTGCAAAAATTACATGAATGGTCACTGAGGTTGACTGAATCAGTAACCATTTGAAACCTTAATGACTGAACTTGATGAAAAAAAGTTTAGTGACTAAATCTAAAAAAACTCGGCAAACCATAGTGATCATTTATGTAATTAACTCAAAAAATAGTTTCCTATGTGTTTGTAGTTTTATTGTATGGGCAAATCGCATGAAAAGGTACTCTACTTTAGATCGATTTAAATTTAATGTAATCAACTGTTTTTTTTCTTAATTTAAGGTATCGAACTTAATTTTACGTGCAATGTTAGGTTTTTTGACTTTTCAAAATATGTTTTAGGTCATAATTTTAGCCGAAATAACTTTTAAATGCTCAAAATAATGATACATCTCATTAGTTAATCATTTCTACGAAAGCAATGATGAGAAACCTCTTTTGAAAAGTAAAAAAAAAAACCTTACATTGCACATAAAAATAACTTCGGTACTTTAAATTAAGAAAAAAAAAGTTGGATACCTAAAATTTGAATTGACCTAAAGTAGAGTACATTTTTATGCGATTTCCAAATTTAAAATATTATAAGCTTGTTTAAAAATGGTCATTGTACACTTTTTTTGCAAATTTGGTCCTTATGTATTTTTCTTTTTTTGAATATTGTATATGAATAGCATGAAACACTTTAGGCATCTTTGTGAAAATGGTTCTTGTGCGAAAATTTTCAAATGGCATGAAATTTTTTATCGTTAGTTATATCTAATATTGTTTTCACATTTAATGTGAAGACCTTAGTGTTAAATAAATTGTTTTAAGGACTAAATTTGTAAAAATAATTCACATAAGGACCTATTTTGTAAATGTTTAAACAAGGACTACTTTTGTAAAAAGATTTTTGCAAGAGGGACTAAAATCATATAAGGACCTATTTTGCAAAAGAATCACAAAGGACCTAATTTGGAATATATATTTTTGAAAATCACCTATTTTGCAAAAAAAAAAAAACTAATTGCAAGGGACAGTTTTCTTAGAAAGTCACTTTTTAACTCGGTTTAGCCGTTTTACCGGTTACCTACTATCATGCTGATACCAAAATAAAAGTTGACGTATCAAACGAGTAATATTTTGAATACACATATCATAATGGTTCATTTGAGAAAATACACATATATTGTATCTCTTAAACCCTAAAAGTAAGCAGTGGTGCAACCAAAAATAAAGTTAGCCGCACGGAATACTTATTTAACTGTATATGCTACATGTGCAATTTCCCCTTAGAGTCTTGGGTATGGTAACAAGCAAAGGGGTGTTAAGGTTTAACATGCCGGCGTTAAGGCATGCCCATGTTAACACCTTAACGCCACGTTAAGGGTTTTTTATTTTATTTTATTTTATTTTCCTGCCCCTTAATGAGGGGTTGTTTTTGTAAATTGTTGGTGAGTTAAGTTTTAACTTGAGAATGTTATGATAAGGGGTGTTTTTTTTTGAGTTAAAATAAAATGTTAAAGCTGATGTGACGCTGACGTAATATGGTGTTAAGGTTTAACCTAGGTCTCTATACCTAGTGCTCTTAGGGAGCTATGGTAACTTTCATCAAAAACTAACATGAACATAAAGGCAGTTCACTTCAACTGAATATGCAATACCAAAATTGCAATAAACTTATTGACTCATTGTTTTATTCATATATAAATTTTGTGAGTCATTTGGCGTGGTCTAATTTTTTTTAAAGACGAAGGTTCACACGAGATAGATTTTATGATTAAGAATTATTTTGAGTAGTGCTATAGTACAAATGTAACCACATGGAGTACTGTGGTTCCCCTTGAACCATTGAAAAAGGTCTGTTTTGATGTTGTCATTTGCACAACTACTTGGACTATTTGGAGATATCGTAATAGAGTTTGTTTTGATCCGAAGCCGCCACGCAAAGACACTCTAATCAAAGAGATTCAGATCTTATCTCATTCATGGATTTGTCACCGGAATAAGAGTTTAAATCCTACTTGGGTAACCTGGTTAACATATCCTGTTTCAGCTTGTATTAAAACATTGTAGCCTTTACTCCTTTTTCTAGCTTCTTGCTAGATTTTTCAATAAAATTTTATGCTGTTCAAAAAAAAAAAAAAAAAAAAACCACATGGAGTACTGTACTATGCTACAAGTGCTATTTCCATTAGGTTAACTTTTTATACAATAGTAACATGAAGCTGGTTCATTACCACTTGATAAACAATAAAGTCATGAACTAGAAATCATATCTTTAACTTGTGAGTTATTTGGCGTGGTATACACTTAGCTACCAAAGGTCGAGCCTTTGGCATGGTCAGCCCCGAACCTTCAGTCATATCAACCATCTCTTCACTAACCCGCTCCCAATCAAAGCATTGTATAAGCAACCCCAACGCCAACCCTCATGGACGGACCTATGTATGCCGGGTGTGGCACGGGCTACACCCGATTTTAGGTTACGAAGTGCAAAAAGATTTCAAAACTGCCGTTTTTGTGATATGTGCAACCCCCCAAAAAATTTTTGCTACTTTCATTTCTTATGATGTAACTTTAATTAGCTAAACATTTCTTTTGTGCAACACCTTTTTAAAAATCATGGGTCCGTCCCTACCAACCCTACCATAAGCATCGCTAATCCTTCCCCTGGACAACTCCTCCTTCCGGACCCAAATGGCATGAACCTAAATCCATCTCTTGTGCCTTCAAGACTTTCGAACCTTTCTGGGTAAAACCTTTGAGGGTCACTCCATAAAGTGGTGTCGCGTTGTATGGCCCATTGATTCACCAATAGCATGGTCCCACGTGGGATATGATAGCGACCGACCACACAATCATATCCGATGAGTTATGAGGTACTAGTAGTGGGGCATGCAGCAGGGTACATTCTCATAGTCTCATTTACAATACAGTGGAGGTACGGTAAGTTGGCTATATAAGATTCAGTGACAAGGCGGTCTTTTCCCACATGATTGTCGATTTCGTTTTGTGCTTTCGTTAGAGCATGTGGATGGTTGAGTAATAGTGAAAAAGCCCATTCCATGGTTGTACTAGAAGTATCAACACCAGCTGCTAATAGATTCTTATCATCAACAAGAGTTCATTAGTACAGAAACACATCCATAATAAATAGTTACTATATAGTTTGATAACTAAGGGTAGTATCTTACTAGTACAAAACTTTTAATCATTTCATCCGTGTAGTACTCAGGATCCGTTTCTTGTAAGTGCAACAACACTTTAATCATGGTATTCTTATCTTCCTCTTTTTTAAGTTGATCAATCAACTCTTGAAAGAACTTATTTCTTTTTTTCTGCAACGAAATTAACTTGTTCTCCAATCCTTTCATTCCGAACCAACTTAAAAATGGCAAATGATCCCCTATATTAAAGGCACCACCGATCAGAAACGTCTCCATCAAAATACCTTTTGCCATAGATCATTCTCATCATCACATTAACTATCACTTCATGGAATACTGAATTTAAGTTCACTGGCTCAGAACATTCAGATATCAGTTTTCTTATCATAAGCTTTGCTTCAGCAGCACGCATATCATGAAACTGTTGGATACGGTTGTTAGTCCCTTGTTAATTGCATTTGAGTCAAGTATAATTAGCAGTATTATTATGTTTAGTATTTATGTTTATGGACATATTTTGTGTTATGTATTTGGACGAAATAGGCCTGCACAAAATGGGTCACTGCAGCCCATATTGTGGCAGTTAGGATTGACAGTTACCAATGACAGTTATTCCCAAAAGTCACAACGTTTGGAGGGAAACATAACTGCCATTTGGTGCCTTTTAGAAACATATAAATATGTAGATTTCTGTAGGCAGAAATCAATTCGACATTATCAACTTATTTATGCATTACCTGTTATTGTTATTTACCTTGTACCCATTATTCTTTCACTGCACTTATCTGCTTTACAATTCGATTATCAATACAATGAAAAACCTTTTGAAACCAAGAACCTTTGGCAACAAACCTGTACACAAATGGCATCAGAGCTTAGGCTCTTATTCTTGCGATAGGCCAAACTCTGGTTTCATGCAGGGAAGGTATCTCCTTCGAGAAACTCCAAATAGGGTAAACCTATGGGGTGCCAGAAGAAAGAAAACAACAATATCACCAAAAGGAAAAAACATCCTGGCACAAACAGTTATGGAGAATGAAGCGTTTAACACTGAAAGAGAAAGTGCAGATCTGTTGAAACTGAAAAGAAAGATCATGAAGATGAAGAAAGACAAGAAAGCCAAGTGCCATATTTGCAAGGAAAAAGGGCATGCATTCTGGGCATGCAAAGACAGAAAGAGGCTTGCAGCACTTGAACTTGAACAAGAAAAAGAAATGACTGAGAAGGTTATAACAGAAGAAGCAAGGTACACAGAAAAAGTCTATTTGACTGGAAACTATGTGGTAAAAGGTACTGATTTACATAATTGGAATGATATATGGTATGCTAGTGATTCCTATCAGTTTCATATGTGCCCCTCAAGAGCCCTGTTTAATGATATAGAGTATAAGTTCAAAATGATAGGCAAGGAAGAGCATGAGAGAAAATTTATTTTCTCATATGGGGTGGGAGATGTAACAATTAGAACTGATGTAGGGGAAGTAGTGGTTAAGTCTGTACAATATACACCTGAGGTATCATCAAACATGATTAGTTTAGATCTACTTAAGACTCAAGGGTATAGGACAGAGATTGAAGATGGTGTATGTAGCATATTTTACATGTACCATGATGAAAACCATGTTCAGACACCACTGTTAGGAAAAGGCAAATAAAAGGTTGATATGAATGAAGTTATCAATGAACACAACCAGTTTTTGGAGGATCAATTCAAGCAAATGGATCCCACTGATGAATGCTCTCTCATTAAGGGCTTAGAAGATCTAGATTGGAACAAGAATGATGTACAGGACTATGTTGATGAAGATTACATCAGTTATAATGGTACTCTTTATGCACTCAAAGTTAATTCATTTTCAATGTACATATCATTCATGAAACTGTTGGAAAAAGATGATCTTCTGTATAGGAACTGGGAAATATTCAATAAGAGATTCATTGATTTAGTTAAGTGGTTTTATTTGGTGCATCTTAATTATGATACACTAGATGCAATACCACCAATGGTTAAAGATGTTGAGATAAACTTGCTGTGTTTACACAAAGCTGTTAAGAGTATGGGGGGTTATTTCACTGTCACCATGGGTGACAAGTGGGGTACAATTGCACAGTTGCAAGGCTTGGATATAGAAGATGGTAACACAGTTAGAGTTTGCTACAGAAATTTCATTGATCTCCTTGTTATTTATCATGAAACTGTAAGTAGTACTTGGGGTGAAATGCAACATGAAATAGGTGAAACCAGTCAAAAGAAGATGGCCAAGGACCTATCTTGCCAGAGGGAAGATGCAGTGATGGATGGTGCAAGTGGAGATGGAGCAAACAGATTTGGAGTCAAGCTAGGCAATGAAGAAGAAGATGGATATGAAAGCAGCAAGGATAGCAATGATTTTCAGATCATTGCTTGAAGAAAGAAGCAAGTGAAGATCAACTTTGAAGGACTTGACCCTAAATGAATTAAGGGGGAGATTGTTAGTCCCTTGTTAATTGCATTTGAGTCAAGTATAATTAGCAGTATTATTATGTTTATGGACATATTTTGTGTTATGTATTTGGACGAAATAGGCCTGCACAAAATGGGTCACTGCAACCCATATTGTGGCAGTTCGGATTGACAGTTACCAATGACAGTTATTCCCAAAAGTCACAACGTTTGGAGGGAAACATAACTGCCATTTGGTGCCTTTTAGAAACATATAAATATGTAGATTTCTGTAGGCAGAAATCAATTCGACATTATCAACTTATTTATGCATTACCTGTTATTGTTATTTACCTTGTACCCATTATTCTTTCACTGCACTTATCTGCTTTACAATTCGATTATCAATACAATGAAAAACCTTTTGAAACCAAGAACCTTTGGCAACAAACCTGTACACAACGGTTAGTGGAAAAGATCTCGATGGTTGAGATACGACGAAGGTTGCGCCAGTGGTTCCCATATGATGCTTTACCAAATACCAATGCTGGAGTAGTTGTACCCGATAATCTTGCCAGTAAGCAAGCGAGGGCGGTTAGCAAAGATGATATCATTCTTGGTGAGGCATTCTTCGGTTGCTGAAGGAGACGAGACCAAGAGGACATTGTGCGACCCAAATCGGATGAGGAGGATTGGGCCGTGTTTGGCTGAGAGTGTGGCAAAGGATCTGTGGAGGGGTTCTTTCAAGAGGAAAAGGTGGCCGATAATTGGGATGGATGGAAAGATGGTGGGCGAAGGTTTGTGAATTTGCGTTGGAGCACGTTCAGGATCACAAATGTCACAGCAAAGAGTATGATGGTGATGAAGAGATTATCCATGGGTAGTAATGTTTTTCTGATAGTAATGTTTTTCTGATCATGTATAACAGACTTTATATGCTACCATATAAAAGGAAGGAAAAACTATGTGTATTATGTCAAAGTGATCTTTTGACTGGTTTTACTTGTTTTTATAAGAAATTAGAATCTCGAACTAAAATTAAATACTTGTATTGTTATGAGAAACTAAGATCGTCTTTGTTTCTTAATAAAATCAAGAGTACACCGTTCGTCCCTAAAATTGTGAAAAAAAAATCATAAGGGGTTGTACTTTGGCTTTTTTGTCATTCATAGTCCCCTTTTCAAGTTTTTAATGTCATCCAAGTCCCTAGACCCGTTATTCTTAGGTCAATTGATTACAGGTGAGGGCATAATTGTCTTGTTACTGTAGCGTACTATTTAAAGCCGTTGTACAGTGTTTCCATTTTCCTATATTACTCTGTACCACAATTTTATCCTCATTTATAATCCCTAAACATTTCCCACAACCTTTCTTCTCCAAAAGTTTAAACCTGTAAAAATGGTCCGTTGTTGGTGTGGTAAGCAAGCAATACTTCGCACATCATGGACAACGATCAACCCACGACGTCGATTCTATGGTTGTCCTGATCAAGTAAGTGTGTGTTTTAATTTTTGTTGTTTTTTCGTTATTTGCAAAGTACGTAGTAACAATGGTGGTTATTTAATGACTTGTCATTTTCATGATTAGGGGTCTTCTTATCGGTTTATATGATGGTATGATCCAGAAATGTTTGCTCGTTCAAGAATGATCATACCAAGCCTTTTGAGGGCGAGAAATAGCTTGAGGCAAGATTACAAGATCCTTAAGGCGACATGTGAAAGTGGAAGATTTACATGGTTCTCAATTAGATATTGTTCTTGATTGTTTATGCATTTGGTTAACTCTTTAGCTTTTATGTATGATGGTCGTATTTTGTGTTTTGTTGAAATGTAAGTACTTGTTAGGGTACCATCTTAGTGTAAGAACCTTGATCAAAAAATTATGTAGTATGTTCTAACTTTAGATTCTCTTAAATGGAATATTTCATGTTTTTTCATATTGAAAATGGTAGTAATTGATATTTGGTTATGAATTTTGTTCTCCAGCTGAGTTTACCTTATGTTTATACAGATGGTTATGAATTTAATTAGGTATGAATTTTAATTGTCAACATTGTTATGAAGTATTGACTTAAGTTGGTGTTGGCTTTATGCACATGTTTATTAAAGAAGACATAACTTTTACTACATCACCTCAGTAAAAGTTTCCAGGTGAAGGTGATGCATTCATAGACAATGCAATAAGACACAGTCTATACAAGATGCAAATTATGCACATAAGAAGCTTGGTCAATCTATGAAAATACACAAACACAACATGGCTTTCTAGATAATGTAAATGGATATAATTCCAAATGCATAAATTTCGTACTTTTTAACATAATAATTAGAGTTACACACACACATTAGTTTTTAGAGTACATAACTTGTCCATAGCAAACATAGTGTATGAAACACTGTCTAGTTCAAAAGTATAACATAATTGACCTATGGTGAGACATCATTCTTTCCAACGCAGTCCGCTGCCTAGTCATTCTTCGTGCAGTATGCTAAGATGAATCAGAAACTGCTTGCACACCACTTGAATGGACTTGAGATTGAGACTGTGATTGATCATGTAGATGGGATTGATACTGTGATTCATCAGGTGGCTGGGATTGAGACTGAGATTGATCATGTATGTTGGGATCATCCATAGCTTGAACTGAAATTTCAGATTGAACACAACTTCCTTGAACTACAACATCTAGACTTTCAACAACACATGGACCTTAAGCTTGTTTCTTTGCTGCAACTTTCTTACCTTTAGGATGTGTCTTCTTTGCTGCAACCTTTTTAGGCACTTGATTTCCTTTTCCATTAGCACTTGAACTTTTTTTATTAGGGCCAGTTTGACTACTTTGAGTTCCACATACACCACCCTGCCTAAGACATGTTTTTCTGTTGTGTCCAGCAATGCAACAAACACCATACTTTACACTCTTCCACGCCTTAGAAAACTTACCATTCTTCACAATCTCTTCAATTTCAGAAGCTATCTTTTGTATTTTTTCTATTTTTTGAGCTACTCCCAGTTGTTTGATGTTTTGGTAGAACAATGGTTGTGGGCACAAATGATTTTTCCTAATGATCATTGCTATTTATGGGCTGGACAGTGAATTTGTAGGTTTCTTTGCAAGTGTTAAGATAGTAACAGGGATGAAACCATGTTTCTACAGCTCCTACTTGTTGTCCATATAAAGCCATATTCCAATTATTAGCAACAACATGTTTACATGATAAACCTGTTGTCTACTTACCTCCCATCTTCTGCAAGTACAAGTCTTGTCTACAACATTAACTACACATTGGTCTCCCCATTGTTCAATAACCTAAAACTTATCTCCCCCATTCCATAAAACATTATACTTAATAGCCTCTTTCCTAATAACATCTAGCATGTGCTATGCAGTTGGTGTTAGTGGCTGTTAGGAATTAGAAATTCCAGGTATTAAAGAGTCGGTCACCTCAAGTATATGTAATCGTTAGAAAGCTCGTAGTCATAGTACTTTTGTGTTAAGTAGTTTTTAGTTTTGTAACACCGTGGAGGACGGACGGGTCTTTACCCACTGTATGCCTGATCCACAACCCGTTGTGTGGCGTTTTATTGTAAGACTATAAATACTCTCTACCTTCCAAGGTAGAGAGTTGGAGCTCATAATAATATCTTTCACTTTCTCTTACTAAGTTCCCTAAACCTCTAACTTTCTCTCTCTAGAATTCCATTTATACGCCACTTTGTGTTATGGTTTGATGTGTATGTGAAAACTTATATCTAACAATTGGTATCAAGAGCCATGGTTAGATCATATCTTGCACATCTTTGGATTTCTAGTGGTTTTTAGGTGGTTTTGAGTTTGAAAAAGTTTAGTGGTTTTGCATCATTTGGTTGATTTCTTGTGTTAAAGTTTGGATTTTGTTAGTACTTTTATGTTTAGAATCATCACAAGTGTTTAGGTTTTCATTTGGTAAGCTTGAATCATCTTGGTTGGGTTGTTTTGGATTGAAAAGTGATGTTTATGTGGTTTTTCTTGCTAGCGACTTAACTCACGGATTACTTTCTTCGTAGCGACTTGCTTTACAAATTTGTAGCGAGTTACAGTTTTAGACCTAGCGACTTAGATCTAGCGATTTACAGTACAAGTAGTGGACTCTCCACTACGGGTAGCGACTTGGTCGGTAGCGAGTTGCTCTTTAGCGACTTGAGTAGCGAATTGCTGCCAAAATTTTGCTAGCGACTTGAGGCTTAGCGAGTTACTACTTAGCGACTTGCATTTGTCTAGCGACTTGGGACTCTAGCGACTTAGTGGTGTAGCGAATTAAGTGTTAGCGACTTGGTGCATTATCTTCTAGCGACTTGGATGATTGTTTACGGTTTTCTCTTGATTTAGTAAAATCCCGTGAAAGAATCTATTTCTCGGTTTAATCATAGAGTTATAAAATCCCGTATTATCTGTTAACATGTCTACCAACGTTCCTACTATCATCTCCACATTGCGAGGATGTTCAAGCAGTTGGTCGGATACTCGTCCACCAATGCTTGACAGAACTGACTACGATTCTTGGGCTCAACGAATCAGATTGTACTTCCTTGGAAAGGAAAATGGTGTCAACATTCTCAAATCCATTGATGAAGGACCATATCGAGTTGAGACGACTAGAGACATACTTGATACTAATGAAGATGGTACTCTTGTTTACGGAATGGACAGACCTAAAATGTATGATGAGCTTGATGATAAGGAGAAAAAGAGATTCGATGCTGATATCGGGGCTTCAAACATTGTTCTTCAAGGTCTTCCTAAAGACATCTACAAGCTGATCAATCATAACACCGATGCAAAGGCAGTTTGGGATAATGTTAAGATGCTTCTCTCAGGTTCAGAATTAACTATGGAAGACAGAGAATCCCAACTCTATGACGAATTTGAACACTTCAAGATGAAACCAGATGAGAGTGTCTATGAGTACTATGTGAGATTTCATAAGTTAGTGAATGACATGAGGAACATCGGAATGACTATGCCTAACATTCAATTGAACTCAAAATTTGTGAACAACATGAATCCCGAATGGCACAAGTTTGTCACCTGTGTGAAGCTCACTAAAGGATTGAAGAATACAAACTATGAGCAACTCTATGCCTTCCTCCTTGAGAATGAGAGACATGCTATGTTTGAAAAATTGATTCTCAATCAGTTCAAAACCAACCGGGGAGAGACAAGCTCGTCTAATGACTCAACTGCCTTCTACTCAAACATCGGAATCACAACCAAAGCATCACAAGTCATACCCTTGGGTAATGGTAATCACAAACTCATTCCTGATCCTATGTTCAAACAAGGCGATCTTTGATGCACACGTGGGAAATTTCATTAATCAACTAGCTCTTCTGATTAGTCAAAACATGAATTCTCTCCCACAAACCAACAACAACCTCGGAACAGCATCTAACCCACACAATCAAGCCACTGTTAAAGATGGAAGGATCGTGGTGCAACCAGTTCAGGAAAGACAGTATGATCGGGGAAGAGGTGGAGCTGGTAGAGGTTATGTTGGCAACCAGAATCGAGGAAGGAATGGTAACCAAGGTCAAGCTAAGCCAATCAAATGTTATAAGTGTGGTGGTGAGGGACACATTGCAAGGAACTGCACATCTCCAAAGCGTCCACAGAATCTGATTACTTGAGATAAGATGCTGGTACAAGCTCAGGACAATGGTGCTGCTTTGGATGAAGAGGAATTGTTGTTTCTAGCTGAGGGCAATGCCAAGACCTATGATGCAGATGTGGATGAGCAGCCTATTCAGGAGATAGGTCACAATCATCGAATGCCTTTCAAGTCGCAGATTGTGATGCATACGACTCTGATGTGGATGATGGACCTACGGCACACACAATTTTTATGGCTAGCATTTCTCCAATGGTTTCTCCCAAGGTCTCTTCTTCACCACTAGCGGGCCCATCCCAAGACAAACTCATCTCAGAGGTATTAAAACTATACGATAATGCTGATGTGCAAAAGATGCATGACAAAGTACAATCAACTGAAACTATTGAATCAAATGTTGAAAATATGGGTAATATCAATATTGTCCCATATGATCAATATGTGAAACAAAGTGAAAGTGAAGGTGTACCAAGTGATGCATCTTCTGCAGTCAACAATGACTATGTTTTTGATGAATACACTGCATGTGCCCGTGATGATTCTGTAATTTCTGAACTAAATGCCTATAAAGAACGTGTTGCTATTTATGAACAACGTGCTAAATTTGAGTTGACCACTCATGAGCAGGAAATGGATGACCAAGTGCGTACAGTCATTAGAAAAAGTAATTTTAGAGAAGAAGTATTGAAACAAGAATTAAATTCCTTGCAAGAAAAACTTTCTAAAACAGCTAAGCAAAAACAAGAACTTCAAGAAAATGTGAAAATGCTTAAGTAAGAATTTAATGCAAAGGAATCAAAACTCTTGAGAGATTTTTCTAATCTGAAAACTTTGAAAAACAAACTTGAAAACAAGTTGTACATACAAGGAAACACCATTCAGACTGCTCACATGGTCACTAAACATAGAGTTCTAAGCGATAAGCATAGTGTTCCCATTATAGATAAACCCAACCCCGAGTACGGAAAGATAGCAAAAGCAGCTCAAAGTGTGATCTATGATGGCAATGAGATTCTTAAACCTAGACAGAAACCTAGTTGCGTTGAGTGCACTGAGGAAGATAAGAAATCGGATGAAGTCACTAGGGAAAGGATGAACAAAAAATTAGATGATCCTAAATGCAAAGAGAAAAAATAATTATCACTCCCCATGACTACAAAAAGGAAAACTGGATTTCCTTGAACATGTTTAAGCCTCGGACATTGTTGACTCCCGAACAAGTTTTCGGAAAAGGATTTAGATAAACAGAAAGATGAAAATATTGTTGAAACAAACCCTCCCCTATGGAAAATGCCTAGAGCGACTGTGTATCCTCCTAATACACCAATGCATCTTGTTCCTAGAACAATTGCCACTAAAAGCAAGACCTTAATTAGCCAATATGTTATATTTCAACTATTTGTTGATTTTGAGAAAACTTGCAAGAAAAGGATCACACCCATTGGTATAACGGAAGGAGAAAGGGGTTTTGAGCAAATGAAAGAATGTTATTTAACTGAGGTCATGCCTTTCTTTAAACTTCTAAAAGATCACTTTGAGAGTCTTAAAAAGGGGATAGAAACTGATATTAAGGGAATGGAAAAGGAATTTGATGCAATGATAGTTGAAGTTAGTGACTATGAGCGTGCACTAAAATATAATGAGATTGAGAGGAAGAACTTGCATACCTTAAATGAGACTCTTATTCCTGAATGTGTTGCTCAAGATATTTTTTCACTGCTTCAAATTGCTCTATTAATGCTTCCAAATTTCATGAACTATCTGTGGCCTGAAAGTCTCCCATGATCGTGTCATTGAGCTTGAAAAAACTAATTCTAAACTAAACGAGAAAATTGAACTGGATGATCACGACAATTTGGTTAAACATTTTTCTAAACTGGAAGTTGAGCATTTTAATTTACAACTAAAATATCAACATCTTAAAGAAAATGTCAAAACTTCAAATATCAAGACATCCTCGGATGCTCGAGTTTGATGCGCTTTTCAAATTAACAAACGTGATGAACATATTCAAGCTCATTGCAACACGATCAGAAAGTTGAAAGCCCAAATCTCTCAATTAAAGGGTCAAACGAACAATATGACAGGCTCCCAAATCCCTCCTCCTTTAGATTCTCGGAATTCTCAAACTTTTCATCTTCAAAACTTAGTTGATGCCTTACAAAAGGAAAACGAGAGTTTTCTAGAAGAAAATGAAAAAGTTAAACGACATTTTAAAGAGTTATATGATTCAATAAAAGTCACCCGTGACCAAAACAACGAAAAATAACGTCTTTACAAAAGGAAATTGAGAATCTGAGAAGTCAGGGAAATGGGAAACTATCACTTGTTTTCAATAAGAATGTTGTCTCAAAGTCACCCTTAGACTGCAAATACACTGAGACAGTTAAATATATTCCTCCTCATCTTAGGAATAATGAACATGCTTTTCATGAATACTGTGCTCACCTTAAGGATAGTCTAGAATGTCTCCGTGAGATTGTCGAAGAGGATTTCATTAACAAACCTCTTGATAGTGAAATTAGGTTTGCTTGCCTCCAGGCCAAACGATCTCAAGAGTTGCTAGAATGTGTAATTGCAACATGTCCCAAATCCTTAACCTTAGGTGCAAAAGGCAAAGCTGTGATGCCTTGTTCTATGCCTAGTGCCAAGCAGAAATCCGTTCTATGCCCAGTCTTAAGAAAGGAAACACTAATGTGACTTCAAGTAGTTCAGATTCCAGATATGTTAGTGCTAAGAAAGTGAACTTTAGTGTGCCTGCAAAAAGCTCAAATCACAGTCTTAAGAAAGGAAACACTAATGTGCCTTCTAGTACTTCAGATCCTTGCACATCAAGTTCAGGAATGCAAAATTTAGATCAACCAACTAATGTTCCCATTCCCTCTACAGGAGTAATCAGTGACTTTAAAGCGGCGGTCAAAGTCTCAAGAATATACAAGGAATGATAGGACCTTGCAAGCTAAGAATGTGCATTGGAAGAGAGTAGAAGACCAATCTAGGAACTTTAAGCTTGAGTTGAATAAAACGAATCGTGTTGATTCTAGTATTAGCCTTAGGCGTCTTGTAATTAATTGAATTCGATACTATTTGCAAACCTTGTAATGATGTGCTGCTTGAATTACATTGCTAATCATGAATGTGGTGTGAATGCTTTGTCTAATCTTTGTCAAATGCCCAGTTAAAATTGTTAATGCTAATAATCGTGCAAATAAGGCAACAAGGCAAAAGCGAAAGATTGTTAAAAAACAGTGGAAACCCACAGGAAGAACTTTTATAAAGATAGGTTATTATTGGATACCTTTTGGCCATAAGAATAATCAGTTTTGTTCTCAAACTGCTAAGATTATGCCCACTAGAAAATGGATGCCTCCTGGTAGAACTATTCCCTTAAGAAGTGAACATACTTTGAATAGGTCAAATACTGACACCAGCATTGCATCTATTCCCAATGATTCCATTGCTTCTACTTCTGATATGGATGTTTCTATTTCGGATGTGGGTGTTCCAATTACTGTTACTAACCAAGTGGAACCCATTCTTGCATGGGGATCCCAATTATCCAGCTTATCCATTCTTGTCGTGTTCAACTGCAGATCGTTCAAATCGTTCGTGGTACCGGACTCAGGCTTTCCAAGCATATGACCGAGACCGGTCGTGGCTCATGAACTTCGTGAGCAAATTCATCGGGGCTGTTAGATTCGGTAATGATCATTTCGGTGCAATTATGGGTTATGGTGATTATGTTGTTGGTGATAGTGTTATCTCTAGAGTATACTATGTGGAAGGTCTTGGTCATAATCTGTTCTCTGTCGGTCAATTCTGTGACTCTGATCTAGAAGTAGCCTTGAGAAAACATACTTGTTTTGTTAGAGAACTTGATGGTAAGGAACTTTTAAGAGGAACTCGTGGTTCAAATCTTTACACCATCTCTATAGAAGATATGATGAAGTCTTCTCCAATTTGCTTGTTGTCAAAGGCTTCTAAAACAAAGTCATGGTTATGGCATCGACGTCTCAATCACTTGAACTTGGCACCATCAATGATCTCTCCAGAAAGGACTTAGTTGTAGGTTTACCTCGACTAAAGTATGAAAAGGATCATCTTTGTTCAGCATGTCAATTGGGAAAAGCAAGAAGTATGCCCATAAACCCAAACCTACTAACTCTGTCACAGAAGTTCTTCATACAATTCATATGGATTTATGTGGACCAATGAGAGTGCAGAATATCTTTGGGAAGAAATATGTGTTAGTTATAGTTGATGATTACTCTAGATTCACCGGGGTCAAGTTCTTAAGGACAAAGGATGAAACTCCAGATATCATCATCAAACTCATCAAACAGCTACAGGTTCGACTTAACAAAACCGTCGAATTATCGGACAGACAATGGAAATGAGTTTGTTAACAAACAACTTAGTGAATTCTATGAAAGCATTGGAATCAGCCATCAAAGAAGTGTTCCACGAACTCCTCAACAGAATGGTGTAGTTGAAAGACGAAATCGAACTCTTGTAGAAGCCGCTAGAACAATCCTGATTTACTCAAAAGTTCCAATGTTTCTCTGGGCTGAAGCTATTGCCACTGCATGCTACACACAAAATCGTTCCCTGATTCACACTGTTCATGGAAAGACACCATATGAACTTGTCCACAAGAGAAAACCTAATCTCTCTTTCCTTCGTGTGTTTGGTGCATTGTGTTATCCAACTAATGAGGG
Organism: Chrysanthemum makinoi; assembly: GCA_910596185.1. Classification (NCBI taxonomy): domain Eukaryota; kingdom Viridiplantae; phylum Streptophyta; class Magnoliopsida; order Asterales; family Asteraceae; genus Chrysanthemum; species Chrysanthemum makinoi. Next base: position 244,791,128 of record OU343220.1, on the reverse strand, counting down.
TCAAGACTTAGGGAAACTTAGGGCTAAAGCGGACATTGGAGTATTTGTAGGATATGCACCAAACAAAAGGGATACCGAATCTATAACAAAAGAACCCGAAATATCATGGAAACCATTCACGTTACGTTTGATGAGTGACGGTCAAATGGCTCCTGGACACTCCAGCTTTCGGACCCGCACTTCAAATCAGTCCCATTGGTTCATCTCTTGTTCCAAACTCTTCTCAAGAAACTCCATATGTACCTCCATCGGAAGATGATTTAAAGAAATTGTTTGATCCTATGTTTGATGAACTGTATGATTAAATTACTAATGAGGTGTTGATCCCTACAACAGAGGATGCTCATATTCCTGTGAATGAAGTCAATCCCTCAGTCTCAATATCTTTAAGTCAAGAAGCACCTGCTGATCCTTGATCTCATCAACAAATCATCATTCTTCAAATGTACATCATGGAAATGTTTCGGGCATCAATGATGAAGTTAATCCCTTTGCTACTCCTGAAGATGCTCCATTTGAAAACATATTTGCTCTAGAATCATCATCAGAACCATCTTCTTCAGGAGACATCGACTCAGCTACCTCAGTCCCTCAACAACTACCACATGAACACCTCAGAAAATGGACTCACGATCATCCATTAGACAACATCATTGGAAATCCCTCTCGTCCGTATCAACCGGAAACAACTTGCAATCGATGCCTTATGGTGCTTCTTCAACTCCGTACTATCTAAGATCGAACCAAAAGATGTTAAAACCGCCATGAATGAAGATAGGTGGTTCAATGCCATGCAAGATGAAATTCATGAGTTTGATCGACTTGATGTATGGGAGTTAGTACCGCTCAGAGTGTGCTATGATTATTGCCCTTAAATGGATCTTCAAAGTGAAACTTGATGAGCATGGTGATGTGTTGAAGAACAAGGCTCGATTAGTTGCTAAAGGATACCGTCAAGAGGAGGGTATTGACTTTGAAGAATCTTTTGCTCCTGTTGCTCGAATCGAGGCAATCGAATCTTTTGGCTAATCTGCTAGTAAGAACATGGTAGTCTATCGGATGGATGTGAAGACGGCATTTCGAGCGGAGATCTTAAAGAAGTCGTCTACGTCAGCCAAACCTGAAGGATTTGTAAATCAAGAGCATCCTACTCACGTTTATCGCTTGAAGAAGGCTCTTTACGGTTTAAAGCAAGCTCCAAGGGCATGGTATGATACACTGTCAAAGTTTCTTCTATCAACCGGATTCAGCAAAGGAGCGGTTGATCCTACATTGTTCACCAGGAAGTCGGGCAAACATTTAACTCATGTTCAAATTTATGTTGATGATATTATTTTTGCCTCGACAGACCCAATGGAATGTGATCGTTTTCAAATGAAATGAGTTCAAAGTTTCAAATGTCAATGATGGGACAAATGTCATTTTCTTGGGATTACAAATTTCACAAAGTCCGGGAGGCATTTTCATAAATCAATCTAAATATGCAACAGAGATTTTAAAGAAATTTGGATTTGATTCAAGTGACCATGTTGACACTCCCATGATTGATCGAACCAAACTAGATGAGGACCACTCAGGGATCATGATTGACCAAACGAAATATCGTAGTATGATTGGATCCCGGATGTACCTCACTGCTAGTAGACCAGACATCTTGTTCGCTGTTTGCATGTGTGCTAGATACCGGGCTAAGCCTACTAAAAAGCACCTTGAAGCGGTTAAACGGGTCTTCGGTATCTCCAAGGAACCATCAATATGGGACTTTGGTACCCGAAGGACACCGGTATGTCACTAACGGCCTATACAGATGCTGATCATGCAGGTTGTCAAGATACTCGTCGAAGTACATCTGGAGGTGCTCGGTTTTTGGGTGATAAGCTTGTGAGCTGGTCTTCAAAGAAGCAAATGAGTACTTCTATTTCCTCTACAGAGGTGAATACATAGCCATGTCATCTTGTTGTGCTCAAATCCTATGGATGAGATCTCAATTATCGACTATGGCTTTGATTCAACAAAATCCCTCATCTTGTGATAATAAAAGTGATATTGCTCTCTCATGCAACAACGTTCAACACTCAAGAGCAAAGCATATCGACATTCGACATCATTTCATCGGGAAACAAGTGGAAAAAGGTGTGGTGGAACTCTATTTTGTGAGGTCTGAATATCGGTTAGCGGACATCTTCACCAAAGCTCTTCCAAGAGAACGTTTTGAGTTTATTCTTCCACGACTTGGCTTGAAAAGCCTTCAACCAGAAACACTCAAACGTCTTCAGGAAGAAGACGAGGAGTAAAGGTCTATCTTCATCTATCTCTTGTAAATACTTATTCGAAAAACAAAATACAAAATTATAAAACTCTCAAAAATCAAATAGAAAATTATAAAAATTTCAAAATCCATAAAAATCTGAAAAATTCGAATTGGTCATGTTTTTCTCGGTTCGATAATATCTACGGTCTTTGTGATGTCATTCAAAGAATGACACGGGACTTTAGATGTTGTTCGAATTCTTAAAAAAAAAAAAAAAAAAAATCAAAAAATATTTTTGGGAGAAAGAGAAACAATGGTTTATTGTCATTTTCAGGCAATAACCGGTTTTAAAAAGAAAAACGAGCCATGTTTTATCATGTTTTCAAATTCCATGCTCTGATTCTATAAACATTTATCTGTTGAAAACTAAATGCTTTGAAAAATAACTCGGTCTCTATTTTTGATAATCATCGGGACTTATTTGTCAAAATCTCTATCTCTCAATCAACAACCTATGTCATTGATTGAGGGGAGAATGATTTCAATTAAATTAAAAGTTATTTGGCATTCAATTGTTTTCAAAAGATAATCATGCATGTTTAACCAATGGAGTTTAAAATCTCAAAATCGGATCCTTATCAGTTAAAACGCTTTCATAATCAAGTCACAATTCTCCTTAAAAGCTTTCAAAATCAATTTAAATCTATAGAGATCACAAATCTCAAATGATTTGATAATTGTGATCGGGGAGAATGTGTGATTTAAATTGGATTTAAACTGATAATTCGGTAAATGGTTTTATAAGTGATTACATGCTTTGCCTCCCACATGTGACAAACGATTTCAAATTTTCCATGCACATGTTGAGGGGAGCATCTATCTTAAACCTATGATTTGAAACGTGATCACTTATCTCAATGTGCGGGTTCCCTCTAGTATGTGCAAAACTCTTTTCAAATCTCGAGGCACATATTGAGGGGAGCAAAATCATGAAAACCTCATCCTTCCCCAAAATGCTTTATCTACTTGATTCGATTAGGGAAGTGATGTTGATATTTTTAGAAAATGGTAATCAAAGAAGTTAATTCTTTCTCTTGCCTCCGTGTGGAAAACTATTTCAAATACTTGATTCACATGTTGAGGGGAGTTCTTCTTCTAAAAATATCAAAACAATTCAGGTACAAAATGCTTTGATAAAATATCATAAGTATCCGGATTGATTTTCAAATGGTTTTCAATTGGTTCCTATGGCAGATGAACAATACCAAAAGACCGACCAACTTTACATTATGTATGGTGATATAAGGACGATAAGGTTAGGTATGTGTTCCCATGATCCGCCAGAACCGGAGGGATCTACCGAGGGACTATCCACTAGTTAGTGTAGAGTTCTTAGGTATGATGATAAAAGGAGAAAAATGAGATATGGGAAGAGTGCGGACTGAGGCTGAGCTAGTATTGGAATAAACCCAACAAGGTTCTAGCTATGAAGTCTCGGTAAGCACTGAAGGGGTTGAAGAATTAAAAAGAATTGAATGAGAAAGGGTGAAAACAAATAGCCCTCCATTTATTCAACCTTAGGGCGGAAACCGGGTTCAATTCATATGCTACTGATGGTAACATCGGTATTGAAGACAAGACGTCATGGACCCAGGTGGCCACTGCACTTCAACTTCTGAAACCACTCAAGTTCCTCTTAAAAGGACTTGTTTCATTCTCACGGGAACCGACATTATCTATCGACTTTCTCTTAGAGATTGTTGATATTGAAGGAGGAGACCCTCTCCTTAGTCTCCGATATAGGATCCAAATATGCACAAATTGAGTCTAGTGCCACGAGATCATCAATAAATCTAAATCTCATTAGGACACTTTCAATGAAGACTCTCTGTTTCACACAATGTGGAAAGAGAGATTATATCTTGAGTCCTACGCATTATCCTTGTGGTATTGCGAACATCGAGTGATGTGTTTACATATTCACAATGTGAAGATGGAAAGCCTTCTGGAGCCAACATCTAACAAGCTACTGGTAGGTGGCATGAGAGATCTATTATACAGATCAACCATGTGACAAGCGAACGAAACAATGGGGCGATTCAATCTTTTGAATCAATCACGGTTCAGGTTATGGATTGACGGATACCTTTGAAAAACCGGTCTTTGTGCTTTAAAACTCTTTTCATTAGCACGTCGACCGTGTACTAATTTTCAAATCAAAAGGTGTTTTATGATTGATAATTGATTTTCATTAAAACCTTCGTTATATTGCAAAAACAATTTCTATTGAGCAATACACGATTGTTTTTCAAATCTCTTTTCATCAATCGGTGGACGTAAATTATTTGGTTCACTCACTCCGTGTTGTCTTCTTTGAGACGTTCGGTTTGAGAACGGCTAGAGCATTGCGAAACCCTGTCAAGGAAATTCTTCGAATTATACCGATCACGAGCGATACATGTATCTGATCAACGGGAACCGTGGGACGTGTACCTCAATTCAACGAAAGTGATCAAAGACACTTTCGTGCGATTTATTGCTAATTGTTGTATGCGAGTACACCCGACGTTTGCGGTGATCGAATGAAGCGGTCAATACATAGCCGCATGCTCACCTAACACATTCATCTCAAAAGAAATCATGATTAGTGCATCAATGACTCGGATATTTTCACTCCATGCTTCTGGCTACGCCTGCCAATATCATGAATCAACTAAAGCTTCCGCTACTCTGATGAGAAGATATCATGATCAAGAATGTGAGCATGTCGGTCCGAATGTCACAACATCACATAATACCAACACCACAATGGATGTATCGAGATTTTCTATTAGTGATGATCTCAAAAGCAGGCCCAACATTATTATCACGTGGATCAGTAAAAGACCTCCACTTGGATTAACCAAGCATGCAATGAGTGGAATCAATGACTACGAGCTTCGGAGCAAAGTACTACATCAAGAATGCAAGATCAATTGTTAATGTAATATCGGATTGTATTCAATGTCATTTTAGTATATGTTTGAGGTGACCTCCCTTAGGGGAGATTGTTAGGAATTAGAAATTCCGGTATTAAAGAGTCGGTCACCTCAAGTATATGTAATCGTTAGAAAGCTCGTAGTCATAGTACTTTTGTGTTAAGTAGTATTTAGTTTCTTAACACCGTGGAGGACGGACGGGTCTTTACCCACTGTATGCCGATCCACAGCTCGTTGTGTGGCGTTTTATTGTAAGACTATAAATACTCTCTACCTTCCAAGGTAGAGAGTTGGAGCTCATAATAATATCTTTCACTTTCTCTCACTAAGTTCCCTAAACCTCTAACTTTCTCTCTTTAGAATTCCATTTATACGCCACTTTGTGTTATGGTTTGATGTGTATGTGAAAACTTATATCTAACATTGGCCCATTACACTTCCCAATCACAATTACAACATTCATTATTCTCTTCATATAGTATTCCTTGATGTATTCTAAGGCTGTAATGTTGTCAAGTTGTAAATATGTTATAAAGTTGTTTGTGGCCAAAGTAGAAAGAAAAGGACTCGAGGGACCTAATGAGCCATATAGCCAAAATTGTCACCTACAAGTATTTGGATACTTCTCATATTATCAAAAGAGTTCCAGAAATGTATATGAGGATGTGATGTACGGTTTAGAGAGAAAGGAGGAAAAGAGACCAAGTTATGATGATAAATTCATGGTGTCTAGTACCTCAATTCAAGTAGCGAAGCCCTAGTAATGATCCTCCTCAAGTAAGTAATCTTTTATCATAAGTTAATTGATGAATTCAAGAATTAGGGTTCTTGATATCAATTAGGAATTGGGTAAAAGAAGGTTTTAAGCTAGTTAATGAAATTATAGTGATTATGAAATAAGGATTTATGAAAGTAAGTTAGTAATGTAATGGTATTAATTATCATATAATCATTATATGCTTATGTGGTAATTAGAAGTGATTAAAAGGAGTTATGATTGTAGTATCCATAATATAGTTAATTGATTATGTGTTTATGTCCTTAGTGAATTGGCTTAGATTGCAAGAGCGGAGAATGGTGATGTAGATGATGATATCCTTGGTTTCATTAGCTTGAGATCAAGGTAAGTAAATCGGTTGTAATATGATGTTATGAGGATTTTAAATATTATGTGTTATGTGACTAGTTATGTTAAGTTAATTGAGTGATTGAGTGTATATGCTTATGTGAAAGTGTGTATAGACTAGTTGGCATACTAGCCATGAAGAGTTAGATAATGATGGATTAGCCTAAGGCATGTTGATGCTTTGACGTATAAGGCATGTTGGTGCCTAAGTGATTTAAGGTATGTGTTAATGTTTAATGATTAAAATGGACTAATGGTTGATGATATGTAATGTATGAATGATTTATGATATTATGTTATATCCACTTTACTTACTAAGCCTTGTGCTTATGGTTTTAAGATGGCAATGTTTTGTAGGTGCTTATGCTAACCGGTAAGCTTGGACTAAGGGTTAAGGATGATTAATGCTGAAGATTAGAAGCATGGTGAGAAAGTAAGAGCTTAGATAGATACCGAGCTCAAGTCAATATGGTACCCCGTTGGTCTTAATGGTTTGTAAGTGTGTCGTCAAGTGTTAAAGTATATGTTATGATCGTTGAAGTAATTGACTCGTCAAACGGTTGACATAACATGGTTTAAGTGTTTATGGTCATGTTTAAAGGAGCATTTGGTATAATGTGTATTTATACCCATTTTGGGTTGTACATGGGTTAATGACTATGAAAATGATTTATTATGTTAATTTAATGATTTCTGGAATGTCTGGAGTAATATGAAAGTGGTATAAGTTGAATGTAAGGTAAATGGGTCAAAACGGGTTTTAGCATAAAATCCGCCAAATTGTAAAGTAGCATCCAGGAGGTCATGTTAAATGATTATTCATGAAAATGATATATATGAGGTCTTAATAAATTCTGAAAACTTTGGTGTCTTTTCCAGTAATAGAAGTCGTTTTTCAAAAAATGGGTCAAAAGTGCATAAAAGGGGCATGCAGAAAAAGGTGTGTTTGGGACAAGGTCATTTCTAACTCATTTTACGTTAAACGGGTCAAAAATTTTGGAAAAAAAAAATTATATGGTTAAGTGTTTGTAAAGTGGTTAAAATAGTTGGAGAACTAGTCGGAGTCAGTTTTCAAAAAATCATATTTGACAACATCAAATAGTCCTGAATATTAAGTGTCAATTTCCCCCGATAATGCTCGTATTTTATATCATTTATATGGATTTACGCTTTTTTTCCTCTATATTTCACTTTCAGGTAAATTACGAGCATTGGAGCTAATGAGACGCGGATTTGGAGAGTTTATTGAAGATATATGATAGTATGCCCATTTTGAAGTAATTACGGCGTAACTCTTCTCTCACATTACGCTGTAACAAAAGCGAAACTCAGAAGACCAACTCAACTGAAGATTACGGCGTAACTCCATCTTAGGATTACGCCGTAACCAATTAGGTCAAATGATGTTCCACACCGCTGCGAGATACGCCATAACTCTTTCCATGATTACGGCGTAATCATGATTTTGTAACGTATATTGAATATACGGCATAACTCATTCCATGTGTTACGCCGTAACCAGCTTTTCCAGAGCAAATTACGAAGATATTGAAGTTACGGTGTAACTCTCAACTTAAGTTACGCCGTAACTAGATCTGGCCTATAAATACCAGCCCTAAATTCTGCATTTCACATCATTCACTCCATACACAAAGCAGAGAACGTGGGTAGGAGACTAAAGGCAGATCTTGAGGAGCATACGGAGCCATCTCCAAGGGAGAAATCACTCCCTAACGATAAGCTTTAGCGATTTATCATTTCTTTTACTTTCAATTCATGTATTTCATTATGTCAAACATTGAATCGATTTTTCCAGTTAATATGATCGCTAAGCACCTCTGGTGCGAGCCTAGTTATGATTCCTTAATTATTATGTTTATGTTTACATTGCTTCCGTATAATTGTTTCTAGTGTATGCATGCATAGTTTGTTGGTAGCTACCCTTGTTTCGGTAGTTTTGAATGGCAGTAGTGTCTAGTTGCTTATGAGAATTGACCAACTGACCCTAAGTAGGTAGACTAAGTGGGAAGGGTAAGAATTGACCAACTGACAACCCTTCTTCGCTTGTGCGATTTGACCAACTGATCACCTACCGTTTGGATGAACTTAAGAAGTTAGGGGTGAGTGTCTAAGATGCTAGCGCTCGGGCACTCATTGTTATGAATCTTGCATGTAGCGGTACTTAATGACTTGGCTTAGAGGACTAAAAACAACTGGACTTTCAAGGGTAGTAGCTTGATCTCCGGTGGAAACCTTTTCTGATAGGTTAGGACGAACTGACCAAATGTTGTCCTAGCGACCTAAACCCCCATTTGAAGCAATTGGAAGTAATTAAACGTGAACATAACATGATAGGATGAGTAAATAGGTTAGCACACTTTCTCCCTATTGATCACAACCTCTGCCTTTACTTGCTCTCTTTATTTTCTTGTTTTATTAATTTATTATTTATTTCAATCTTAAAATCTGTGACACCTAGACTTAATTAGAATCCGCTCACATAGCTCTTGGGACGACCTCGACTTTACCGATTACTATACTACATACGATTGGGTACACTACCCGTTAGTGCATAAGGTAGACCATAGGTAAACGAGACACTTATAAATATTAAAACCTGTTCAGTAAAACCTGCATCAAGTTTTTGGCGCCGCTGCAGGGGAGTTATATTAGGGTTTTTTAGTAGGTATATTTTTAATTTTCTTTCTTTTTCATAATGTCAGGATTCAAGACCATAAGCTCCAAGCCAGTTTTGGCTACCCCGTTCGACGATCCCGAAAAACAATTTTTGACGAAAAAGGATTACTCACCAATTCCTATTCATAATATTTTCTCATTTTACGAATTTGACCAATCTGATGCAGAACCTGAAGTTATTGATGAATTTAATATCAAAGGAATAACCATGGAGCGGTATATGGAGCAACTCAATGTGAACTGTAAAAGAGCCTTCACACAAGACTCTAGTAGGGAAAAATTCTCCATTTCGGACCAATTTATCCGAGAATTACACGAGCTGCAGTTTTCTGGAGACGAGAATGAGGATGTGCAAAATCATGTGGAAGAAGTGTTTTACTTGTCATCCCTTTTTAGCGTCCGGAATATCCCTAGCTATTCAGTTACAGCAAAAAAAATTCCTATGACTCTTACAGGGACTACAAAAAGATGGTATAATAGACTCCCTGCCGAGTGCAAGGGAACGTGGGATCAATTAAAAAGAGAATTCGTTCAACAGTTTTTACCTCCTTCAAAGATGGCTAAACTTCTCGGTAAAATCCATCAGTTCGTTCAAGAGAGTGAAGAAACATTGTATCAAGCATGGGAAAGATACAATGAGCTACTTTACCGCTGCCCTACTAATGACCTGAACAAACACCAAATTGTCTATGTTTTCTATAAAGGGATTAATGCGGAGACTCGTGAACTTCTCGATTCTCCTAGACCTATTCCAAGCATGGCACCCGACCAAGCTTTGGAGTCTATTCGACGGATATCTGAACATTGCTATAAATGACATATGGAGACCGGGTATGGACCAAAAGATAATTTCGATCACAAGGTGATGAAAACATTAACCAAAAGGGAAAATGACTACGGTGCAATTTTTGAAAAGCGGATACTGGAAAGGGCTAGTGAAAGTGAAGCTTGTAGAGTAGAAAAAGTAAAGAGTGTATTTGGGGCAAAGATTGAAAACAGCTTGGAAAATATGATTCTTGACCACATTGAAGAATCAAAGGAATGCGACGAGTGGATTGAAAAAATGATGAGAAAATTCATAGAAAACACACGGTATCTTCTCTTAAGATTCATGAAGACCGGATCAAGGGTTTGGAAAAGAATGTGGACTTATGCTCAAAAGCCATTACGGATTACCTTGTTGCACGGGATGAAGAAATTGTCAATTCGGTTGAAACAGTTTCTGAGGAGCCAACTAACTTCTCTGAGAAGGTCAAACGAAGAATTAGCAAATAGAAACTCTTACTCCTTGATATTGGAGCTCTCCCGGTAAACATCCCTCTAATTAATTCCATTAGAACTAATCCTAACAATGTTTTGCAGGAATTAAATAATGATCTCGATGAGACGGTTCAACTAAACGAGAGATGTTCAGCAGTTCTAAGAAATGAACTACCGCAAAAAGAAAAAGATCTCGGTTGCTTCACTCTCCTTTGCTTGAGCGGGAATCTTAACATGTGTAACGCTTTGGCTGATCTTGGAGCAAGCATAAGCATAATGCTCGTTCAATGTTCCTACACATAGGAATCGGAGATCTTAAACTAACAAAAATGAAAATTGAAATGGCCGATCGATCCTTGCAATCACCTTTGGGAATCGTAGAAAACGTATTGGTGAAAAATCAACACGTTCCTCTTCCCGGTAGATTTCGTTATTTTTGATATTCTCGAAAATAACAGGATACCTATCATTTTAGGTAGACCAATGCTCGCTACTGCCCATACAAAAGTGGATGTCTTTGCTCGAAAAATAACTCTTGAAGCCAATGGGGAAATTGATACGTTCAGATCTAATGAACTTCTGTCCATCCCTCAAAAGGTTTGCGCAATTGACCCTATAGGCGATTTTGGTGATGCTTTGGAAGAGTTTATTAGTGATCCCCCAAAGACCCCTTCAAATCATGGCGAGATAGCTTCGGGAAAATATTTTGATGTGTTTGTCAACTTTGAAGAAGAAGATGGTTTGGGAATCAGTGCCGACGATTTCTCTAGTGACATCGACATGGTCCATTGGCACAACAATTCTGAAGAGACTTTTTCACAATCTGACCAACCTAAGTTTTACGAGATGGGAACTCGAATCCATCACGGAACCCCTATAACCCGAAATTTTCATGCAAAATTGGGTCCATTGACTTCCATCCCTTCATCGACACAAATTCCCTGGTGAACATCATATCGAAGGAGTGCTACAACCAAGTTATGGTAAAAGAACTAGAATATAAAGGGAACAATTTTCTAGGGATTGCAACAAACATTCATGTCTTTGTTGGAACACATTCATTTTTGGTCGATTTTGTGGTTTTAGATGACACTAGCGAGTTCGTGGAGGATGGGCTCACCAGGGTAATTTTCAGGAAACCCTTTCAAGAACTGTCTGGGCTAGATAATAATGAGAAGGAAGGGCTAGTATGGTTAAAGATTGGAGAAGATAAAACAGTTTTTATAATGCCAAGAACTGTTAAGAACTTTAAAAATTGGACTAAGAAGCAATTAAGCCATGCTCGGCCACTTCTTGACATAAGTGACAAAGCTAAGGCCAAAGGAATTGACCACCCATACCAAAAGATAAAAAAAAATTATTTGGGGTGTTTAGAACTGGGCGCGGACTATAAGCGGGATGAGAATCTTATCAGTTGGATTCAACGTGGAGATTGCCATATCCACGAAATGACAAACAAGCATTTCTAGCCCATGACCTTGAGTCTAACTTAAAGACTCGTAAATAAAGGAAAGTGCTCTTTCGGGAGACAACCCGAATTATCCTTTTTATTTTGTTTTATTTCCATATCTGTTGGGTTTTGTGTTTTTAACTATTTTTGCAGGTAACCGGAGATGTTTTGGTGCAGCAGCCTGAACGGGGACCTGATCTGTCCACAGTTAAGGCGTAACTCATTCCTAGGGTTACGCCGTAACACATCTTTAGCAGCAGTTCTCTCCAGTGCATTACCAATTACGGCATAATCCCATGCAATGGTTACGCCATAGCTACACTCCAGTAGCGTCTGCCAGGTTTTGCAATAATTACGGCATAACTCCTTCTAGGAGTTACGACGTAACTATCCTCTGTATTAATTTTTTCTTTTAAACACAATAACCTTGTATTAGTTTTTAAATGAACTTTGTGGGTATGTTCCCTGTAAGGCCTCACGAGACTACACTCGTCCACTTGGGACATCAAGTGGTTTAAAAGGCTTGTTGCATACGCTAAATACAACCGTGATTCCTACGAAAGTGAGTTAGGTTTCTTTTCGTTTTTCTTTTTCTTTTTTTTTAGAATTATGCTTGTTGGTAGCGTGATTTCAGGGAATGACGTTTGCTCGTGGATGCTTATGCGAAGGCACGATTCTTTTCGTGGGCCTTCTTTCTTTTTTGAAGCAAATTTCAGGGAAGTTCTCGCTCTAATTCTACTTTCTCTTCACCTTTATTTAACGTTTAGTACAAAAGGGACTTTTTACATTTCAAGTGGGGGGACAGGAGTAGAATTATCTCTTGAACTTTATTTTGCCCTCGTTTTTCTAGTTTATTTTGAAAAATTATGCCATTTTTAACATTTTGACATGTTTTTCTTAACCTAACAAGATTAGACCTTAGCCGAGCACATTATAACCCTTGATATTATATGGTGAGATTAGCCTTATCCATTTCCAAATTTTTACGCCAAATCCACCAAATTATGAGTGTGTCGGTAGCTTGTAAACTTTAGAACTTGGCCTTTACATCATTTCGAGACCATAGACGAGGTATGTTGAGTTAGCTTAATGTATTTGGATTATTCAGTTTAAGAAGGCAATATTATAGGATTATCACCCGAAAAACCTATCCTTGTGTATCTATCGATTAGTCACCTCGACTTCTCGACCCCCATGTTAAACCCTTTTGTTGCACTCACCTTTAGTGCAAGATACCCCTAGATACACCCGTCTGAGCCATTCCTTTCATTTTGTTCACCCAATAAATTATTTCGTTGCACCCAAACACCTTAGCCTACCGTGTAGTCTTTATTTGTGATCGGGAAGTCATTGTTTGCCTAAGTTCAAGGTTCAAGTGGAAAGGTTCGGAAATCACGCTTTCGTCGATGACATATTTTTGAAGATCATTGAAGACCCCCCAAATTCTCATATTCTTCATCTCAAGTGGGGGGATGTTATGTTTAGTTGTTATGTGTGAAATATATATATCTATATATATATATATATATATATATATATAGTTATTTGTTGATTGTAAAGTGCGAAGTTATAAGCACTATGTTTATGAGCTAATTATAGATTTAGTATCGAGGAGGCCACCTCGGTCACATTTGAAGAATGAAGTTGGTAATTGCACCAACAGTTGAAGAAAAGGTAATGTGCCCATCATAACGTCCTCTAATGGCACATCTACTTGGATATCATGATCCGGTTCCTTAGCTTTGAAACTTGAACTTTGGATGAACGGTAAGCGGTGATGACTTTTTTTTATAGATTTAGACTATTTGCTTGTTATTTTTACTTTACACCAATTATATCCCATGTCTTATCCTACCTTTTAGTCATGAAGCATATCTTGGTGATGCAGCGAGAAATATTTGGTGTCTTGGCCATGGATTTGGTCATCTATCATTGATTTTGTCCACTTTTTGTGACATGTTAGTAATGACGACTCACCCTTAACCTTTGTCGTGTCTACTCATATTGCCTTCAAAAATTGTTTAGTCCTTAACTCTAGTGGTGGAGATTTGTGTAACCGCCAAGCTTATGATAGAATACATGCTATGACTGTGCGTTGAGTGATCACCCTGAAATTGACACTTAGAATAGTTGAGAGATTTGAGGGTTTTGTTCCCATTTCGTGAGGTGTTCGGCTTTGTTTTATTCTAGCATAAGGGATTTTTAAACTTATATTTTCCAGGAAATGGGAGATATCTTTTTAGGAATTTATCTAATAAGGTCTACTTGAGGGCAAGTAGAGTTCAAGTGGGGGGATATTTGACAACATCAAATAGTCCTGAATATTAAGTGTCAATTTCCCCCGATAATGCTCGTATTTTATATCATTTATATGGATTTACACTTGTTTTCCTCTATACTTTACTTTCAGGTAAATTACGAGCATTGGAGCTAATGAGACGCGGATTTGGAGAGTTTATTGAAGATATATGATAGTATGCCCATTTTGAAGTAACTACGACGTAACTCTTCTCTCACATTACGCCGTAACAAAAGCGAAACTCAGAAGACCAACTCAACTGAAGATTACGGCATAACTCCATCTTAGGATTACGCCGTAACTAATTAGATCAAATGATGTTCTACGCCGCTGCGAGCTACGCCGTAACTCTTTCCATGATTACGGCGTAATCATGATTTTGTAACGTATATTTTTGAATCGTTGTAGCTCGAGGTTGTTTAGACCTCATATTATCTAGGAAACACAATAACGAAAGCGGAATATTCAATACAAGAATTAACGTTATTATGAACAAGGTTTATAATTAATAACACTCTAAGCTTCAAATATTATTTGATCAGAATAATACGGTTACACTTAATCTGTAACAGGAATCAAGAGATTCTTGAAGCTAAACTAAACAAACTCTAAACCCTAGACGTTTATACCCTACGTCTAGGTTACACACACACACCTTTAATGACTATATTATGGAAGACTTGTATATAAAACCTATACCCATATCCTCTTTATATACTAGAGGATTAGGGTTTACAAATCTCTACGAAGGACTAAATAATAAATCTTCTTTTGCAAGCAAGTTCCTCCATCTTTTTGTAGGTTTAATCTTTGTCACTTTAAGTCCCTTTGTTTCATTCTTCTATTTACTTTTTCTCATCAAATCAAGAATCCCAACAATCTTCCCCTGTTTGATGATGACAAAACAAACAAAGTCGTGTACGAACTTCCGTATACGAAGTAGCAGAAGTTGAGATGTAAACATCTCCTTGAATGAAACAAATCTTGTCTTCCTTTGTCTTCCCCTTAATCCATGCCATGCCACTCGAACATCTCTTCCCCTTTTTGTTATCAACAAATAGAGAACATATGCAAACTTGATCTTGACCACCACGAACCAATACCACACATCCAATTCATCCTTCCAATATCTCAAATTACCCTACATGAAGTTTTCCGCAACTAAAAATGAACTTGAAACAGTAGAAATCTAAACCATCAGTAGTAATACTAATCAACATTAGTAAAAATGAAACACTTCCCCTTGAGTGGTGCATGAACATCAAATGATTCTTCAAATCTGTAAGCTCCTTGTAATGATCACTTGTGAAGAAAACTAAGTATAACGAATTTGATGAAGAAATAAAATAACCCAAACTTGTGTCTTATGTCTTGTACTATCCACGTGACGTTGAACTTATACTAACACCATATAAGTAGACCGCAATCTCTTGACAAAATCCTTATCTTCAATGAGACACTGAGCACTACAATGTAACTCCTTTAAGTGATAGTTAACTAGGTCTTCATCCATCCACCCCTTGACCTATGAAAACTAGATTTTGCAAGTCTTCGTCAACATCCTTTAAGCATGAACAAGTTATCTCCAAAGTGTAACACCCACTTTGAGAGATGATAAGAGCACGAATCTATGTAACTCAACTACAACATCAAATAGGTTATGATCAATCATCTTCGTAATCACCTATTCAATAGAAACCAAATACGAGCTTTTTAAAACCTTTAAGAACAAATTCTAATCTTTTGTGTGTGAACCAAATAACCTTCCATGTGTGCGTCGTTCAACAACCAAAACACTTATCATGCTCAATTTCCCCTCAAGTCCAAAACCATACGAGAATTAAAAACATGTACCGTCCGATATCAAGCAAAGCTAGCAGTAGAAAAGTTCTTTCTCGGACAAGCTGAGCAGTACAAACTTTTAACATAACAGTATGCGAATTAATTTTCATCAACCAATAGGAATTACAATACCTATTGTCTCACAAGACAAACCTTCATTATACCGATTATACCAAACCATCACATGACAAACCTTCATTAAATTGATTTAACTTCCTCGTACATTCAACAACCAATCATTATAAGACTATGGTCAAAGATGTCATACTCCTCACTTTATCACCGACTCATGATCTAAGGATATTTAGAAAGAATATTAAGCACCGCCCAAGATCACAAGCTATTAACCAATCAGAGAAGACGTATACTAAACGACCATGCACTAGACTACAACCCTCAATCAAATTTTATATAATTCTGAACAATCATAACGAGAAGAAGCTAATTAACCAAGGCAAAAAGCATGAACCTCATCTCAACCTTGAAGCAACAGTACACAAAACTTTCATGAGTAGCAGTAGTAATTACCATCGAGCAGTACAAACTAAAACCATGTTTGACAAATAAACCTTATGGTAGCAGTGGTAACGAGATGACTGGCAGTGGAAACGAGTTAACTAGCAGTGGAAACCAAACATGCTAGCAGTGGTTGAGTACAACTAGCAGTTGCAACGAAGAAGCTAGCAGTAGCATAAACTTATAACTCGTAGCAATAGGAATTGAAAACAACAGCAGCAGTATAATAATGAAGAATGATTAGTTTTATTATCCATGAACCAGATCACGTACATAACTGACCCAGTACCAGCAGTTTCCTCCACGAGCATCACTAATATACCAAAGGCAGTATTAACTAAATGCAACATTACTAAGTTTCTTGAGCAACAACAAAAACCAACGTGTCACCAATAATCTCTCATGCTTGTAGAGTATAAATTCAGCACCAAATTAAAATTGATCCAATAAACATAAGCCAACAGGAATAAAACTAAGCATCAATCCCACTATAATCATGCAGCCCCACATCCGAATATGTAATTAAGCACCGACCAATGATTTATATGCATAAAAGACTATGCAATTCCATAAGTCATGTTATACCAGTAGCTACGAGGCATACTCAATTGATTATACAAAGGTCCACCAATCAGAAAGAGAGTAAACCTTTGAATAGTCCAACAAGTTGAGCTTGTACCAATTAACCAAATTTCTAAAAAACCCTTCAACAGCCAACTTCGACAACTAATAACTTTCACATAAAAGCTCCGATTGATGATCCCTCCGGTGAAAAGTTATATGGGTATATAGAGAAGCTCCAGTAAATATTGTAGCCCGATCCAACGGTTCACGAAAAAGTTATGGTCGTTAGAAAACAGTGCTGCAGAAAAGTTGCGAAACAGCTTGTTAGGAATTAGAAATTCCGTAGTAAAGTGTCGGTCTCCCCAAATATAATCTAGCATATGTTAGCTCGTAGACATATCGTTATTTACTTGTTATTAGTTAGTTATTTAGTTATTAGTTTAGCTTAGTGCAACACCGTGGAGGACGGACGGGTCTTTACCCACTGTATGCCTGATCTACAGCCCGATAGAGGGCGTATTATGTAAAACTATAAATACCCTCTACCTCCCAAGGTAGAGGGTTGAACCGTTCATTCTAATATAACCTTTTCTCTTTTGTTTACTCTCTCTCTAGAAAGGCTCACTCTCTTCACTTTCTCTCTCTAAACTCTTCATTCGTACGCCTCCTATATAATTTGTGTTATGTGTTTATGAAATCCAATATCTTACAATTGGTATCAAGAGCCATGGTTTGATCACTCATCTTTCATGCTCTTTGGTTTGGTGGATTTCATAAGGTTTTTAGGGTTATAAGTGTTTAGAAGAGTTTGAATCATTTGGTCAATTTCTAGTGTTAAAGTTTGAATTTTGATTGTACTTTTGTGTTTAGGATCATCATATGTGTTTAGGTTTTGAATTGGAAGGCTTGAATCATCGTGGTTGGGTTGTTTTTTATTGATAAAGTGGTTGTTTTTTTAATATTGTACGAAGCGAGTTGAGCCACGGTATTGCGTTTCTTGGAAGCGAGTTGCTTTGTTATTGGAAGTGAGTTGGTTTATGCGACTTGGCTATTAAGCGAGTTGACTGAATTTCTTTATGCGAGTTGACAGTTTTGACTGCGACTTGTCCTGATTCAACGTATCTAAAGCGAGTTTCCTAAGCGAGTTGCCTAAGAGAGTTGCCTAAGCGAGTTGCCTTGGAAGCGAGTTGTCAGCTTATTGAAGAGAGTTGCCTTGGAAGCGAGTTGCCCTAAGCGAGTTGTTATTGAAGCGTGTTGGGTTTCATGCGACTTGACTATTAAGCGAGTTGTCTCTTTATGCGACTTGTCTATTTAGCGAGTTGTCTTCAAAGCGAGTTGATCAGGGTGCGAGTTGTCTAAGGTGCGAGTTGTCTCCAGTGCATTTTGTTGACTTTTCCCGACAAAACTTCAAACGGCCATAACTTTTGAACCGTAACTCCTTTTTCAGGGTTCTACCCATCAAAACGACCGTGAGAACAAGGAGAATGGCACGATGTACTAACTAAAGTTTATTTGGGTCAACCTTCGAGGCCTAAATCCGCTCCGAACAGAAGTTATTGAGGTTTTTATGTTTTTAGACCTAAATTTCTCCGCAAAAACGGGCATAAACGAATCCAAATCTCAACCAAACAACATCTCTGCTAATCCTACAAATAATCATATGTCCTAACACACAATTGTCTATCATTGTGTCGATCCATCAGTCATCTTAACACATTCCATTGGTCATTCCTTAACGTTTTGGTCTTGATTTTAGTAAAATCCCGCAAAAGATTCTATTTCTCGGTTTAAATCACAGACTTGTAAAATCCCGTGTACACACCAACATCATGTCTTACAATCCTGATTCAGTAATTTCAGAACTACTCAAACTGTATGATGTTGTTGATAACCATGAGAATATTAGTTATACTGAACGGTCAACCTTCGAGGCCTAAATCCGCTCCGTGTCTAGAATCTAAAGAGACAGAAATGCACCTGTCAAGGTTACATAATGCTCTTGCAAAGGGTAAGGAAAGTTGCATTGAACCTTATCGACAACTTCATTCACACCTCATGTTACTTAGAATTGATGACAAATACACAATAGGAATTGTACGATCATGTATTACACTCTTTCGTCAAGAATTATCATCGATTACTGGAAAATTGTTCTTGAACTTGGAACAATTAGAACAACAACTTAATAGGAAAAAGGTTCAAGAAGCCAGTTCTAAAGTGCACTTAGGTGATCAACAAACACTTCGAGCCATTGGGGAATACACTTGATTATGATTATCGTGACTAAGCGAATCACACTGGGATGGAAGTTAATGTGTTGAACATTAATCCACTCATGGATATGTGGAAGTATATTGAGGAAGTTACACAGAATTGTGTTTGGGTGCAGTTAAGAAATAGTTGTGATGAATCGAGTAATGCATCAGTTGAAAGATCAGGTGTTGCTAAATGTAGAATATCAGAGACAGCAATGAATGATGTAACCAGCTGCTTAGTAACTCTTGTCACACAAGAAGTGGATGCAGCTATCAGAAAGGTGAATGAATGTCAGGTACAATCAAGAGATTGTAGTGTTGAGACCAGTAAAGCATCGGATGATGGATCAGTTGACATGGAACACAGAGGCTCAGTGACAGATAAGCTTGTCACAACCAGTAGTTCAGTGACTCTTGTTATACATGACGTGGATGCAGATATCAGACCGATAAATGAACAGGTGTCATGTGATGAGGTATCCTTAACTGATAAACATTGTGCATCTGCCAATGTACCTAAACAAACTGATCTTAATACTGAACTTGATTCTGATAAATGTTCCTTGGTTGAAATGAATCTAATAGATTAAAAACAAATGATATGGTTGATAAAAAGGCTTTTGAAGAACTTTCAAACAAATTCTCAAAACTTGAAAAACATTGCATTTCTCTTGAAATTGCAATACAAAGAAAGGAGGAAAGTTTTCAAACTATGAAACCATGTAAAAATCCGGAATTTCCTGAATTTCATGAATTTTTTAAAATAAATGATTTAAAAGCTCAGCTTCAAGCCAAAAACTCGACTATCAATAATTTGAAGAAACATATTTCTGATATGCATGTGAAAAGTAATTTGGTTACAAGTAATTCTGATGTTAATGCTATTGATGATATTCAAGTGAGAAATGATGAATTAGCTGGTTGTGTGGCCAAATTACTAAAGGAAAATGAGTCTTTGAGAAAGCATCACATAGAACTAAGTGACTCTGTCAAAGAAGCTAGAACTAAGTCAATGGAACAAACAAACTCTTTGATGGCAAAAATTGATGAACTCAAAGCTCAACTTCAGGAAAAGAGTTTCACTATTGTTGCCTTAAAGAATGAGCTTAGAAAAACCGTAGGGAAAAGTGTGAATACTAAGTTTACAAAACCATCAACCTTGGGGAAGCCAGTTTCTCATCCCACTAGAGACCGGTCCGTTGTTAGGCAGCCTACTGCATTTATATCTGAAAGAACAAAATCTCTAAAGACAAGGCTTGCCTCTCAAGTTGATGCGATACAAGTTTTGAAAAAACCAGTCACTTCACCTGAGTTACCTAAGTATAATGCTTCTAGTTCCGCTAACCCTCATCATGTAGCCACTTCTACTCCCAGCACCTCTAGGATTAGTTCGAAAACAGTGTCAAAACCAAGCATTAAAACCAAGAATTCATATGATATGAATGACTTGTGGAAGAACTATTATCTAGAAGAAGCTAGGAAAAAGGCACAGATTCGAAAAGATGGAATTTTAGGTGCAAGAACTAGGGTGGCCGAATTCTACGAGATTCAAGGCATGCTAGTAGTTTTAAACCATTTCCTAGGAACACTCAACTAAAGACTAGGGATTGGCTTGAATCTAAGCGTAGTTGCATTTCGAATAAATCTATTCCCATAGTAGATCACTCTAAGAACTCTAGATCATCTTCTAGAATCCAAAAAGGCTGTTGCTCGAATTTATGCGAAATGCATCTTTAAGGCAAATCATGATAATTGTTTTTCAAAATCCCTAAAGAATTTAAATGCTCATGCAAAGGTTCAATCTGTTAAGTCTAGGATCTACACTAAGTCTATGAAGCAAAACAAACAAAAAACTTTGCCTAGATGGATACCAACTGCTAAATGTTTGGAAACTAGGAATAACGATAGGTCTTCCACTATGCATAAGAAGCTTAACAATCCTAGACCTTGCCATAAGTGGATACCGTCTAATAGAATGTTTAAGGATGTTGGACTTAGGTGGATTCCTACCGGAAAGTTGTTTACTGATGACAAAGTCAAGGTTGACTGTGAAACCCCAAAGGGTTTGGATACTAATGTCACTAACCAAAATATATGCCATCAAATTTGTAATATTAGTGTAGGTAGTCCTTACTCAGTTGCAGATACTTCGATCCTTCACTACATGGACTGGCTTAAAGTATGGATTACAAATGGATTGATATCTCATAACTCAAGGGTTCAAGTAATTCAATATTGATATTCATTCGGCGATGACATATGTTCACATCAGTTCAGGCCTCGTACTTCATCATTATGGCATCTGCAGATAACACTTCAGGCCCCGTTCCTCAAAGAAAAGAAAGATGTATGCTTCAGTGCGCTTTATCTTCAAAAGAAGAGAAATCTTCATGTTTATGACCATTCTCATCGACATTCTTCATCAACAAGCTTCATGTTTTTTCCACGCTCTCTCAACCCTCAAGTGGATCTATGTTCATTGGTGTATATTCTTATTCACTTGTTCAAATCAAAAATGGCAACTTCGGATGCAATTTTTGAGGGGGAGAAGAGTGCATATACTACATGTTGATGGATGCTTGATTTATGGTCATATGACTCTCGATTTATGGTCATATGACTCTCCTTCAACGCCTAATGCTTCACTTACTAAGGATAACTGGGATTCATTGTTTGGGATTCATTGTTTCAAGATATGTTTGATGAGTACTTCCAACCTCCAACGAATGTTGATCATCCAGTTTTTAAAGTTCATGCTCCAGTTCCTACTGACTCAACTGGTTCACCATCTAAGAAGTACTTCTCGGAATTCTCAAGTAAACCTTATCTCCAGTTATTTCACAAGGCGTTGATAATGACTATCATTATATTGTAGTTGCACTATTGAATAATAATCCGCTCTTTGGTATTCCTTTGCCAAATCTACACGGATTATTGTTCATGAATAATGATCCGCACTTTGGTATTCCTTTGCCAAATCTTCACGGATTATTGTTCCTCTCATTGTGCAAGCTATAAATCAACCTCATGAACATTAAGGAAAATGACTTCCTCATCCGCTCAAAGACATTATTGGTGAATCTTCCATATCAGTCTCTACATGTATACCTTTAGGAAGAATGCATTGATGTTGAGGAATCATTTGTTCCGGTTCATTCAGTGGGTCAATGTACATCCAATTGTATGTTTATTCACGTAATGGGCATTTGACACAAGTTGATTACTTTAGAGTTAATCATTTATCACTTATTTGAGATTGAAGTTGACTTTCACAAAGGCGTGTTCTTATTAGATAACTTGCTCAGGCTTAACAATTTGAGTTGAAGACTTGGTTTATCTAGTTACTAGCAGTCGGGGTGGATGGTTGAAGACCTGGTTAACTATCACTATTAGAAGTTACGTTGTTTTACTTTCGGTGTCACACGCAGATGATGATGTGGATAATCGCAAGAGGTGTTAATGTCTCATACTTTGTTTGAGTAGTGAGTACTTAGAGATTTGCTTGAAGCATAAATTCTCTACACCGTTCTTCCAACATTAGTGCAAGCATAAGTCACAAATGTGGGGAATTCGACTTCAGTTTCAAGTTTGGTATATCAGGTTTTCTTCTTCAGTGGTCACTTCAAATTGTCTACATATGGGTTGATAAAGATAGTCAGAGGAGAGAGTTTACTGTAGCGTTGATTCTCACAGCGATTCAGTTGAGCTAATTGTTTGTTCTTCTCTATTTCAAGAGTATTTAGCATGTATAATGTGTTGCTGATTCTGAGGTATCAAAACCAGCAAGGGGGAAGGAGATGCACATCTAAACACACAACGAGTACACGCGATGAACTTAATACTTTTTCTCTATTGAAGTGATCCCGGGAAAGACAAATGTCATAACCGCAGAGAAACTCAGTGTTTAACTCGTAGCCTTTGGTGTGTTATTATTCCTACTATGTGGGGGAAGAGATGGAAGAGTTAGTTTCTGGGGATAAAAGAGGTACATAAGTATGACATATTCAGGGGAGATAAATGTATAACATGAGGGAGGTATTATCAGTTATTCTTTTGGTGGGAATGTGTGTACTGCGGATAAGAAGAGCTTCATACACGATCATCGGGGAAGAACAATGTGAATATTAGGGAGGTGTTTTCATTCCCTTCATGATGTGTATTCGGGAGGGCTCTTGGGTATTGGTGTACTTCGGGTTCTTGAGCTTCATACCCGATCATCAGGGAAGAAAAATGTGAACATTGGGGAGATGTTTTCATTTCCCTCATGATGTGTATTTGGGAGCGTTCTTGAGCATTACACAATGAGACTGACTGCATCAATTCAACTACTTGGGGGAATTGTTCTCTTGACACCTTTTTGGAATGGATTGCTTCAGACTTCAGTGGTAATGAAATTTGAGAAGATTATTCAAGCATGGGATGATACGTTGCTGATTTATTTTGATGATATAACCCCGAACGGAGAATCTCGATTATCGTTCTTAAAAGGAGCAGCGGAATTTATGATAATGGTGTGCTTCTCTGTGCACCTGGCTAAGGCAAGCTTGAAATAGAGCTTCGAATCAGCTCATCTAATGGATTTTCGGTTTGGGGGGAAGCTGCCAAAGTCTCTCTTTCTCAAAGGCTCATGTTCTATCTTCTATTTAGGAGCCTCGGAAGCTTTGGTGGTGGAAGTTTAAGAGATGACGATTTCTATCTTCTACAACGATGCTTAAAGATATCCTTATCTCGGTACTCGTATCATCATCTTTCTTAAACTATATCATCTAATCTATCTTTTTAAATATTTATCTAAAACAAAATACAAAAATATAAAACCAGCAAAACAAAATAGAAAAATATAAAACCAACAAAAACCCATAAAAATCAGAAAATTTAAAAATACCAAAAATATGTTTTCTCAATACATGTCTTCTGGTATCGATAACATCTGCGGTCTTAGAAATGTCATTCAACAATGGCACGGGACCATAGATGAAGTTCAAGCAGAAGGTGTAAATATTTCTTTTCTAAATATGTCACAAATCAAATGGCTTACAATTATTTCAGACTGTAACCCGGGCTTCAAATAATGGCTTGCAGTTATTTCAGACTGTAACCCGTGCTTATACCATGGCTTGCTATTACTTCTGATAGCAACCCGCTCTTCAAGAAAGGAAAGTGCTACGCTAAACCAATTTTCAAATATTTCGTGCACTTATCCTAAAACCAAATGAGTAAAGTATGTCGAATGACTGCTGTTCCTACTCAAATATTTTTCCTTCTAAAAATCTTCAGAAAAATATTTGTTTTAACTAAATGGTGGTAAATTGAGTTGCTTGAAAATCAATCAGATTCAGAGTTTTTCATAAAAATTGAAAACTCAATGACTTCAGCGCTTTTAACCTTTTCAGAAAATAAGTCATTGATTGAGGGGGAGAATGTTTTCAAATCTATATCATCTAACGGGCTTTCTTAATTAACCTACGTGCTTAATTAAAAATGATATTTACCTATGTCGAAGGACTAGGAATTTAGGATATGATTGTTCGGTTTAGATGATTAGAGTTTGATAAACACATAAATCCCATGCCTTATATGATCTGATTGTTATGTTGGATTGACTTTTATTAGTTGATTGTTGTTTGGGTGAGGTCGACCACCATATATCTGTATGTGTGTTCACTAATGTATGCAGGTATATTGGCATATAAGAATGTTCCCGATCCGGATCCCACAATAGAAGATGATTGGATGCCGAAAGGAAATGGTAACTATATCTTGGGTTGACAAATGAAGAAAGAGAGTTGGCATGAAATGTAACGTAAGAGGTCTCACTGCATCAGCAGATGGTTTTCTTCAACATCAAATGAAGAAACGGAGCTTAATTGGACCTCTATGAAGAGTTGGCATGACAAATGCAATGTCAGAGGTCTCACTGCATCAGCAGACGGTTTTCTTCCAGCCCTACAACAACAACAGAAGCTTCTGAACCACCTAACGTATCTTGTGCAGGGATAATAGTGATGATACCATTTTTCTAAAACTTTGAAAAATATTGTTTTGAAAATGGAAAAATATTTTTTTGAAAATAAATTGAATTCAAAGTTTTGAAATCAACCGGACTTTATTTTGTCAAATCTTCAGTGATTTCAAATTAAGTATTTTCAAACGATATTTCATCAAAAAGTCCGGTTTGTACGATAATAAGTGGTGATCTAAAGATTTAATGTTATGTCATGGTATGATTTTTCTTTTGAATCAAGGTCTTACAAAATGAAATTTTTTCTCTTCTTGTTTGATTGTGAAATTGTTTTATTTTACTTAAAGATCTCTTAAAAACTATCATACCTGACACTAACAATCTTTAATGTCGAAAAACTGTTTCTTATCTATCATTTTTCAAAATCAAATCTTGCCACGTCTTTCCCCAAAATTTTCTAAATGATTCAAATCAATTGGGATTACAAATCTCAATTGGTTTGAAATTTTTGATCAGGGGAGAGATCGTGATTTAAATCTCAAATCTGTTTTAATGAAATTGGTTTTAGTCCTTCAAAGGCACTCCTGCCTCCATGTGCCAAATGATTTCAATATACATAATGCACATGTTGAGGGGGAGAATTTATCCAAAAACTAGAGGAGTTTTTAAATCTGGCACATCTTCTCCCATGTTTTCTAAACCTTATTAAATCACTTGGGATCCAAAATCTCAAAGGGTTTGATATTTTTAATCGGGGAAGAATTTGTGATTTATTAATGAAATTTGATAAAAGGTGATCATTTTGATTCAGATGTGCATGCTGCTCTCCCATATGTGCTAAATAATTTCGAATCTCGAAGCATATATTGAGGGGGAGCATTTCAAAAAGAAATTAAACTTTCAAGGTACAATGATTTCTATGTTTCAACATAAAGTACCTTGATTGATTTTCTAAATGGTTTCTTAACGGCTATTGTGATCGTGGATGTACTTTAAAAGAACTCTTTCCTCTATGTGATAAAATGATTTCAAATATATTACGCACATATTGAGGGGGAGAATTTACCAAGAAAATCAAATGGCTTTTTTTATGGAAATTGTGATCATGAAATTATTTAAAGAACTCTTGCCTCCATCCGCTAATCAATTTCAAAATCATATGAGCACATGTCGAGGGGGAGCATTTCTAAAAGATGAAAAACAATTAAGGTACAAAATGCTTTGATTTTATATTACAAGTACTTTGATTGTTTTTTTCCAAATGATATTTCAATTGGTTTCGAGCAGGAATGAACAATACCAAAAGACCGACCAATTTACTTTATGCATGGTGATATAAGGATGGTTAGGTTAGGTATTCGTTCCCACGATCCCGCCAGAGCCGGAGGAATCTACCCAGGGACAAGCCAGTAGATAGTGTAGAGTCCTTTGGTATGATGAAAAAAAGGAGAAAAGTGAGATATGGGAAGAGTGCGGACTGAGATAGAGCTAAAACTGGAATAAACCCAACAAGGTTCTAGTTATGAAGTCTCGGTAAGCACTGAAGGGGTTGAAGAATGAAAAAGAAATGAATGTGAAAAAGGGTGAAAAGAAATAGCCCTCTATTAATTCAACCTTAGGGCAGAAACGGGGTTCAATACATATGCTACTGGTGGTTACTAAGGTAACACTGGTATTGAAGAAAAGACGTCATGGACCCGTGGCGCTACGCACCTAACTTCCCAAAAAACTCAAGTTCCTCTTAAAAGGGCTTGTTTCATTCTCACGGGGAACCTACATAATCTATCGACTTTCTCTTAGAGATTGTTGATATTGAAGAAGGAGACCCTCTCCCTAGTCTCCGGCATAGGAACCAAATGTGCACTATTGAGTCTAGAGCCACGAGATCATCAATAAATCTCATTAAGGACACAACCAATGAAGAATTGTTGTTTCACACAATGTGGAAAGTAAGAATATATTAAGAGTCCTACGCATTATCCTTGTGGTATTGCCAGAACATCCGAGTGATATGTAAAAATATTCACGATGAAGATGGAAATCCTTCTAGAGCTAACATCAAACAAGCTCTTGGTGGGTGACATGTGAGATCTTTCATAAGATCAAGCTTGTGACAACAGGATAGAAACGATGGGGTGATTCAATCATGAATCAACCTTGGTCCAGGATTGGAATTGATGAATACTTTTGGAAAAACCATTCGATGTGCAAATCTTCTTTTCTCTAGCAAGTCGAATGTGTATTCATATTTTCAAACGCAAAAAGTATCTCTGATTGAAAAAAATACTTTTGGAAAAACCGTTCGATGTGCTAATCTCTTCTTTTCTCTAGCACATCGAAATGTGTACTCTTTTCAAATACAAAAAGTTTTTATGATTGAAAATTGATCTTTCTTATAAAACCTTCGTCGTATTGCAAAACTCTTTCTTCTAAGCTATACGCGATTGTTTTTCAAATCAATTTTTCATCAATCAGTGAATCTCAATTCGCTGGTTCACTCACTCCGTGTTGTCTTCTTTGAGACGTTTCGGTTTGAGAACAGCTAGAACAGCTGCGATACCCTGTCAAGGAGATTCTTCAGAATTATACCTGATCACAGGCAGTACTTGTACTGATCAATGGGGAACCGTGGGCCGTGTACCTCAATTCAACGAAAGTGGTCAAAGACACTTTCGTGTGTTTTATTGTTAACTGTTGTTCGCAGGTACATTTGGGCGGTTGCTGTTGATGATCGAGATTGAGAGTCAATCCAAAGCAGCATGCTCACAGCATCCACACTTAATTGAAGAAATCATGACTAGTGCATATCTACATAACTTGGCTCTGATATTTTTATACTATGCTTCTGCTACGCTGCTGTAAATATCATGAACCAGTAAAGCTTCCGCTACTCTGATGAAAAGATGTCATGATCCAGAAAGTGTGAGCATGTCGGTCTATAAGTCACAACATCACATGAAGGCAACACTATAAAGGGTGATCCATAGATTTTCTGTGGCTGATGATCTCAATGAAAGCTCAAAGATCATCAAAGATGTGGATCAGTTAAAGGCCTCCACTGAAAGTACAAAACTATGCGGACAATGAAGAGTCACTACTAAAGCACAAAGAATGTGGACATTGAAGAATTGAAGTCTACGAGCTCGAGCATAAAGACAAAGATAGAATGCTAGGATTCGAAATGTAAAACATGGGGTGACCTCCCTTAGGGGGAGATTGTTAGGAATTAGAAATTCCGTAGTAAAGTGTCGGTCACCCCAAATATAATCTAGCATATGTTAGCTCGTAGACATATCGTTATTTACTTGTTATTAGTTAGTTATTTAGTTATTAGTTTAGCTTAGTGCAACAGTGGAGGGCGGAGACGGTCTTTACCCATGTATGCACGATCCATAGCCCAATAGAGGGCGTATTATGTAAAACTATAAATACCCTCTACCTCCCAAGGTAGAGGGTTGGACCTTTCATTCTAATCTAACCTTTTCTCTTTTGTTTACTCTCTCTCTAGAAAGGCTCCCTCTCTTCACTTTCTCTCTCTAAACTCTTCATTCATACGCCTCCTATATAATTTGTGTTATGTGTATATGAAATCCAATAACTTACACAGCTTCGAATTTTTCTTCCTTCTTCGCCAAAAAAACCTTGTGAATCCCTAGGTAACGAGCTCCCCGAGCTCTGATACCACTTGTTGAATCGTTGTACCTCGAGGTTGTTTAGACCTCATATTATCTAGGAAACACAATAACGTAAGCGGATTATTCAATACAAGAATTAACGTTATTATGAACAAGGTTTATAATTAATAACACTCCAAGCTTCAAATATTATTTGATCAGAATAATACTGTTACACTTAATTCGTAACAGGAATCAAGAGATTCTTGAAGCTAAACTAAACAAACTCTAAACCCTAGACGTTTATACCCTACGTCTAGGTTACACACACACACCTTTAATAACTACATTATGGAATACTTGTATATAAAACCTATACCCCATATCCTCTTTATATACTAGAGGATTAGGGTTTACAAATCTCTACGAAGGACTAAATAATAAATCTTCTTTTGCAAGCAAGTCCCTCCATGTTTTTGTAGGTTTAATCTTTGTCACTTGATACGAGTACAACGCGCGTTCAGGGGTCAAAGGAAACTTCCTTTTCTTCGAGCAAGTTTTTCAACCACCTAGGCAGTGAACCTAATCGTTGTAGTGTAGTATTAGGGTAAGCCTCGGGATTGATATCGTTCTCTAGGGGAATAGGAATGCTAGTGAGAAATTACTACGCTAAGGTTGGGGTTGAGGAAAATTATTTTTTATCTTTTTTATAACTTTTTAGTAAATTGAAAGGTACGAATCTCGGGGTATTGGATTTGGGGGGTGGTATTTCTACCGATTACTCTACTACTCCCTCCGTCCCAAATTAATTGTCCTCATTTGACTTTTTAAAGTCTTAATTTCTCAACTTTGATCTTAAATATTTTTATTTGTGTTATATAATAATTGATGCAAAATATATGAATCGATTGACTTTTAAATGTCTTTTCATTGGTGTAATTTTCATCAAGTATGACATAACACGTACAAAAATATTAAGGATCAAAGTTGAGAAATTAAGACTTCAAAAAGTCAAATGAGGCCAATTATTTTGGGACGGAAGGAGTATTATCTATTCTAATTAACTAAGCTAAGGGGTAGTCTATTTCTAATTGATGTGTGCTCGTATGATGATTAAAGATGTGTTTACCTAGATGCTATCACTCCCTAGTTATCTCCTATTGATGGTTGAATTGTCACGTCCTTATTCTTAATGCGTTGTGTCTTCTAAGGTCATAGGGTATGATTTCTTCCCTAACTCTTTAAGACTACCTTAAGGTTATTGCCTACAAAATCTCTAGGATTCATAAACTAACTCTAAGGTTATCTTTGGATTTTTAGCCTACAACAACTCTAGGCGATTATAAACTAATGTTCACAAAGATTACTCAAGCATTAAAAACACAACGATGACCTATTGCAATCCTAGGCCAATTACAATTAAGATAAGAGACAACCAATCAATATTCAATACCTAGGTTTCATAGATCTAAGCAAACACGCAAGTAAATTAGCCGGACATGGTGAACATGCAAGCATACACACATACAATTGAAGACATAATTGAATCAATGAAGTAAATTAATTATATTGCTATAAAATATGGTATGAGAACCCTAAGATACTGCCCAAGACAGCCAAAAATCGTTATTAGGTTTTTCTCCACAAAACTACCCCCTAAAAGTCTGAAAATTCGAATTCTATATATAGAGTTACAACTGCGACGGCGTCACTCTTTAATTGTGACACCGTCGGATCGCCGCCATTAGGGTTTCATCTTAACCACGTCAACTTTGTGATGGCGTCACCTTGTGGTTGTGACGCCGTTGGCTTCATCTTCTGACGCCGTCGGAATCTGAATCTAGGCCATCTGAGTTGTGACGCCCTACTCTTTAAAGCCTGGTGCCGTCATGTGCAAAATAGCAAATTCGCTACTGAGCTGTCATAATTTTGGAGCATGTTGCGACGGCATCGCCCTCTGACTGTGACGCCGTCACCTTTAATTCCAGCAGCTTGAGTGTCTTGATCTTGACTTTGGCCATTTTCTTCATATATTCGCCTTTTGGTCCAAATAAGTATCATTCCAGCAATTTGCCTTCAAGAGACCTAAAAAGTGAAAAGAAACGAAATTAAGCAGTAAGGGATATAAAAGTGATCGATTAAGGGCTTAAATGACCCCTCAAAAGTGTACCTTTTAAATCCTTATCAAATATCCCTACACTTGGTATTTGCTTGTCCTCAAGCAAATGTGCTTTTGGCCAACCAATTTATAAGTTAGGGGAATGAGGCATTAGTTTAGAAGAATTCACAACAAGTATAAGCCCTGCAAAAGTCATAACAAGCACAGAAATTACATACTAGCACCTCACAAGTGGTGTTTGGATACTCTCATCTCTCGGGTGTATATGAAATATATCAAATTGGAAATGGAAGATAAACACTCATTAATCGGTCCTAGTACATAGATTACCATAGGCTTAAGACTAGATCAAAACTCCATCGCTTTGGCGTAAGCACCTAGGAAAAACTATCCAAGAGGTCTTTTAAAGGGTTGTAACGTTAGGCTTACGATAGGGAAACAAAGGGTTTGGTAGGATAGGCGATTTAGTGGTGGCAACTCAAAAATCTTTATGTTACAGACATGAGAAGAATGGCGTTGCTAAGCCAAGACTCGACACTCTAAACTCTAGATAACTTTGAAATAAACAAACATAAATTTAAAGATAGATGTAGGATGGTAGCCCGTATGTTTTTTTTTTCAATTTTTTTTTTCATACACTTTTACTCTACCATCCTCTATGATAACATCAAAATAATAGGGATTTATAGGCACATCCCTACACTTGAGTTTTTATTACTCTAACATTAATTTGACCCAAATTGAAAAGATCAAAACACTTGGAGTACATTATTACATAAATAAAGGGAATTTGAATTTAATGTTCCTTCCCGTCACTTCATAAAATTTAACTTTTCCCATGAGTCCCAATCGTCCCAACACTGTGCACAAAGGATATGACTCGACTTAGCAACTTATGCAAGTAACTAGATAATTGAACTAAGGGTTTAGTAGTATAACAATAATGCACTAAAAGTGAGTGCATACAAGGTAGGCTAAGGCGATTTGGGTGTACATTTGGGGGTGGATTGTAAACAATGCTCTTCATTGATATTCTGGAAAACCAAAACATCACGAGAACCGCGTAAAGGATAGGCTCTGAGGGGTTAACTAGGGGTATCGTGTACTAAAGATGAGTACAACGCAAGGGTGTGGGAGAATTACTCAACCGATGTGGAGGAAATAATTATAATACGGGTATCAAACAAGGTTATCCTAATGCCTCTTATCATTTAGTTATTCCTAACTACACAAGTGTAGTCTCACTAGCGATCTCGGAATGCATCACAAAACAAGTTCTAGAATCTATTATACTGCCGGTACACTCTCAAAGCATTAAAGATGAATGCTTTAATTCCTACAAATCTAAGGGCGATCCTCACATTTTTGAGGTGGAATTTGAGTGGTAAAGGGTTTTGTGCTAGTCATATAATTTTCTATCCATGAGACGCTTTATTAAAACTAATGGCCCACTCCTACATGTCATGAAAAATTTTAAATTTGGTGCCAAAATTACTCTAACCGATATTTTTCATGGTTTATTACACAAATGAAATTAGACAAGTCAAATAGTCAAGGATAAGCATAGTTTCAAAGTTCCCGTTTTATTTTCCCTCCCTATACTTAAACTGAACAGTGTCCCCAATGTTCCCCGAAAGTATCAAAGTTATGATAATGGAAGGTAATTAAAAACGAAAGAAACTAATACTCCCCTGATTAGCTCGGTAGGATCCGTGTGAAGTAGTGGTTAAATTCTTCTTCAAGAAGAATGTATGCGTGAAAAGCTCCATCCAATCTTATGTATCTTCTTCTTGATAAATAAAACCTGCACACTATATATGACTCTACTAAACTAGGATATAATACTTGTGGAATGGATGTTTGCAGGTTTTCTAGAAAAATAAGACTTGGGAAATTCCAAAAATTTATAAGTAGCACAGAAAACGAGAAAAAGTTATAAGCTGTTTCTGCTCCTCCCGAGGTTGCGATCTGAGGCCGTCAGGGTTATCCGACAGCTGGTCGATTTTTGGAAAATTTATGTCTTTAGAATCGGAAAAATTTCGCAAAACATTCATGATGACTCGATACAAGCATTTGACTCTAACAAACACACATGTATATCTTTTCAATAATCGTAATTCTCATGTTCACGTTCTTTTTGAAAACGTGTGCAATCTTCCCTACACTTATCCCTTTTGTAAAATACCTTTATATGCAATTAAAACGAGATTAAAGACAAAATAAAGCATTTTCACAAATTCAAACATGAGAATAAACAATCAATAAAAAGATATACGACACACAAACAAGCAAACAATTATGCATGGGTTGCCTCCCACGAAGCGCGTTTCTATATGGGTTAATATACAAAAAAGTTACTAAACTTTCAAAAAAATTTGTCCTAAGTCACTAATGTTTATCTTCTGTCATCTAGGTTACTATACTTTACACAACCGGTTATCTTGGATACCAATAGTGAGACAACCGGTTGTTACCGGTTAAGGTATACACACCGAGTTGTGTCACATGTTATCTAAGGTACTAAACTTTGCGAAAAATTTGTCCTAACTCACTAATGTTTCATTCCTGTCATCTAGGTACGTAGGGGCACGACTTCGAGTCTTGCTACAAGACTCATAAATAAAGAAAGGGTTAATATACAAAAATGTTACTAAACTTTCAAAAAAATTTGTCCTAAGTCACTAATGTTTGTATTCTGTCATCTAGGTCACTATACTTCACGGGGTTTTTCACATATGTTACTAAACCTTTATATAAGTGTCACCCTAGTCACTCGAAGGATTGGTAACCGGTTGTGGCATATACGTTACTAAACCTATACAAACAAGTCACTAAACTTTGCGAAAAATTTGTCTTAAGTCACTAATGTTTCATTCTTGTCATATAAGGTACTAAACTTTGCTAAAAATTTGTCCTAAGTCACTAATGAAAATTTTGTCCTAAGTCACGAGTGTGGCACATGTTCTTGAACCTTTAAAATTTTACGTTTTATACGATTTTATACACCTTTTATATATTTTAATTCATTTTTATTCATTTTTATACGTTTTTGTTTGTTTTTTTACGCTTTTGTCCGTTTTTATACGTTTTCGTCCATTTTTGTCCCATTTTTTACGTCCGTTTTTATACGTTTTTTCCATTTTTATATGGTTTTATACATTATTTATACGTTTTTTTTCGTTTTCATCCGTTTTTTTTCGTTTTCATCCGTTTTTATACGTTTATGTCTTTAGAATCTGGAAAAATTTCTGCAAAACATTCATGATGACTCGATACAAGCATTTGACTCTAACAAACACACATGTATATCTTTTCAATAATCGTAATTCTCATGTTCACGTTCTTTTTGAAAACGTGTGCAATCTTCCCTACACTTATCCCTTTTGTAAAATACCTTTATATGCAATTAAAACGAGATTAAAGACAAAATAAAGCATTTTCACAAATTCAAACATGAGAATAAACAATCAATAAAAAGATATACGACACACAAACAAGCAAACAATTATGCATGGGTTGCCTCCCACGAAGCGCGTTTCTATATGGGTTAATATACAAAAAAGTTACTAAACTTTCAAAAAAATTTGTCCTAAGTCACTAATGTTTATCTTCGGTCATCTAGGTTACTATACTTTACGTAACCGGTTATCTAGGATACCAATAGTGAGACAACCGGTTGTTACCGGTTAAGGTATACACATCGAGTTGTGTCACATGTTATCTAAGGTACTAAACTTTGCGAAAAATTTGTCCTAACTCACTAATGTTTCATTCCTGTCATCTAGGTACGTAGGGGCACGACTTCGAGTCTTGCTACAAGACTCATAAATAAAGAAAGGGTTAATATACAAAAATGTTACTAAACTTTCAAAAAAATTTGTCCTAAGTCACTAATGTTTGTATTCTGTCATCTAGGTCACTATACTTCACGGGGTTTTTCACATATGTTACTAAACCTTTTTATAAGTGTCACCCTAGTCACTCGAAGGATTGGTAACCGGTTGTGGCATATACGTTACTAAACCTATACAAACAAGTCACTAAACTTTGCGAAAAATTTGTCTTAAGTCACTAATGTTTCATTCCTGTCATATAAGGTACTAAACTTTGCGAAAAATTTGTCCTAAGTCACTAATGAAAAATTTGTCCTAAGTCACGAGTTGTGGCACATGTTACTGAACCTTTAAAATTATACGTTTTATACAATTTTATACACCTTTTATACGTTTTATTCATTTTCATTCGTTTTTATACGTTTTTGTTTGTTTTTTTACGTTTTTGTCCGTTTTTATACGTTTTCGTCAGTTTTTGTCCCATTTTTTACGTCCATTTTTATACGTTTTTTCCATTTTTATATGGTTTTATACATTATTTATACGTTTTTTTTCGTTTTCATCCGTTTTTTTTCGTTTTCATCCGTTTTTATCGTTTTAGTCCGTTTTCTTACGTTTTCAGCCTATTTTCTTATGTTTTCAAACATAAAAAGGGGCGAAAAACGAATGGCTATAGAAAAGCGAGGGAAAAACATAAGAAAATGGACGGCGATATCGCTGAACAAAAGCGTATAAAAGCGGATGAAAAAGCGAATAAAGCGTGTATGAGCGAAAAAACCCGTATAAAAAATGCACAAAAGCATATAAAAGCGGACAAAAGCATATAAAGCGGATGAAAACATAAAAGTATAAAAGCGGGGCGTAAAAATGGGACAAACACGGACGAAAACGTATAAAAACGGACGTAAAAAATGGGACAAAAATGGACGAAAACGTATAAAAACGGACAAAAGCGTAAAAAAACAAACAAAAACATATAAAAATGAATAAAAATGAATTAAAATATATAAAAGGTGTATAAAATCGTATAAAACGTAAAATTTTAAAGGTTCAGTAACATGTGCCACAACTCGTGACTTAGGACAAAATTTTCATTAGTGACTTAGGACAAATTTTTAGCAAAGTTTAGTACCTTATATGACAGGAATGAAACATTAGTGACTTAAGACAAATTTTTCGCAAAGTTTAGTGACTTGTTTGTATAGGTTTAGTAACGTATATGCCACAACCGGTTACCAATCCTTCGAGTGACTAGGGTGACACTTATATAAAGGTTTAGTAACATATGTGAAAAACCCCGTGAAGTATAGTGACCTAGATGACAGAATACAAACATTAGTGACTTAGGACAATTTTTTTTGAAAGTTTAGTAACATTTTTGTATATTAACCCTTTCTTTATTTATGAGTCTTGTAGCAAGACTCGAAGTCGTGCCCCTACGTACCTAAATAAGTAAACACTAAGGCGTCCTCGAACGGGTTCAGCCAATTCTTTTTCATGCAAAGTTGCTTTACTAGCAAAGGCCTCATCTAGATAGAAAGGTCGTTGGGGACCTATGAAGTCTTTATTAATACAAGGTCCATATCTAGATGGCATTCTATCTAACCTGATCTCATGGGGGATTTCCTCCTCTTTGTAGTAAATATGCCTTTTTACATCATAAATTGACCTAGCACTCCCTTCTCCTACCACTATTTTAGACATCTTACAATCAATGATGGCACTAGCGGTAGCTAAGTATCCTCTTCCTACTAACAACGAGCATATCGGGTCCTTATTCATGTCTAGCACATGGAAATCCGCCAAAAGAGTCAATTCACCTACGTGTACTACCATGTCTTTTATTATCCCTACCGGATATGCAATACTACCGTCCGCTAGACCTAAGATGGTTTCCGTTGGTTCTATCTTACCTAGGTTAAGGCTTCTATGGAGGGACAACGGAACCAGATTGAGGCATGATCCTAAGTTGGCTAAAGCATCGAGAGGTTTGGAGGTTCCAAGCCTACATGGAAGAGTGAATATCCCGGGATCATCTAACTTCTTAGGTAAATTATTTTGCACAAACGCAAACCCATGTTTTCCTAGTTTTAGTTCTCGCTCATATTTTTCTTTTAAGGCATTGTAATAAGGTGCATGAGCTAAGACTTCAAGAACCGGCTTTTCTTGGTGGAGTTCCTTGTACTCCTCCTCTAGATTAGGTTTGGGTTCTTGGTTGACGGGTTTCTCAAGAGTGGGTTGTACCAATGGTGCGGGTCCTTGGTACCTCATTTGGGATCGCTTGGAACCCGTGTTGATAGCATTTACCGAGTGGACCTTTGGGTGTGAGGGTCATGGATGTGCACTCTCACATGGTGAACAAGAACATGAAGTTGATGAAATCGAATTCACTTTTGGGTTCTTCATAGTATCACTTGGGAGTGCTCCAATTTTCCAGTCATTGAAGGCTTTTAAGAGGGCGTCAAGCTTGCTTGTCATCTCGCCTTGTCGTTGCTTGAAATCGGCTTCAAGCTTAGTCAATCGAGTTTTTTGAGATGACATGAATCTAGACCCAATTGCCTCAAGACTAGTGGGGTTCCGGTGTTTGGAGGGTTGAACCTATTAGGTGGACTAGATTAGCTTTGGGGTGGATTTGAATTTTGGTTCCACTGAAGGTTAGGGTGATTCCTCCATGAGGGGTTATAGGAGTTTCCTAAGTTGTTTTGTTCGGGCTTGAAAGTGTACCACTTTTCTCCTGCTCTGTTGGTATGCGTGGAAGTGTAGTCCACAAACGCTTTGTTAGGTCACTAGTTTTACAACACAAGCATCAAGAGAAGAGATAGAGAGAAGAAGAGAGGCGGTTGAACAAGATAAACACCCACACACACGTTAGCAATAGGCCGGTTAAGAATATAGTGAAAGAGAGTGAATAACTTGAACAACCAACCTTCAAATGAAGGTTTACAAGGGGTATTTATAGGAGGGAAGCTAGGGCAACACTCCTAGTTCCCTTCCTTTCCTTATTGGGCTAGGCCTAGGCTTATGGGCCTTCTACATAAGCCTAAGGCTAATTACAAACATAAAGGCCATAATAAGCTAACTATTACATATGAGTAACTAACACTTGAATAAGGTTTAGGAGTGATTCCAACAATCTCCCCCTCAAGTGTTATTACATATGAGTAACAAACACTCAAGTGTTGGTGATGAAAACGGTGAAGGCGTTGATGTAATAGTAGCTT
The DNA here is from genome assembly GCA_910596185.1 of Chrysanthemum makinoi. Taxonomy (NCBI): domain Eukaryota; kingdom Viridiplantae; phylum Streptophyta; class Magnoliopsida; order Asterales; family Asteraceae; genus Chrysanthemum; species Chrysanthemum makinoi. The sequence continues at coordinate 244,753,141 of OU343220.1, read as the reverse complement.
TGGCGTCTTCTGACATTCTTCTTTCTTGTGAGAAGAATTGCCTTGATTTAAACAATCTCCCCGGTGTAGAGAGATAGTTTATTTTGAACGGTTATGCTTTGACGTCATCATTAACCTTGTTCTTTGATCATTGTTCTTTGTGGTGAAAGTGATAGTATGTTGTTGTCTGCATCAAGTCTACCTCAGTGCTGCTTCGCTGCTACGTGTCTCCACGTCGTTCTTCAACATGCTCACACGCTCTTTGGCGTTAGAATTGATCTTGATGGAGTTCTTTAAGTCTTTAACTTTGTAGATTCTCTGTATTGATGAAGAATCATTACATTTGTTGTGTTGCTTTTTGGATAGAACTTCCATTAGTGATGATGTTGGCGTGAGTATGAGAAGAATCTGCACGATCATTCCGCTCAGAGCTTCCATAAGAAGAAAACATTTAAGCGGTTAGTAATAAGCGGATTCGGCACTTACAAGTTTGAACTTCGAGAGTGTTAACAGCATAGTGTGAAAACACAACTCTAATTCTTACAAAGGCCGTTCCTGAATCGGAGTCCCACAAGTGAGATAACACGATGTACCGAAGTACACCTACGATCAGATGAGTCGCTGAGGTACACCGAAGCATCACCTCACGACTGTAGACCGTTTGAGACCACTAAGCGCAATCCACGGGGAGTTGCCGAAGCGACCTGTCGTCAGGGCTGTTTGATGTTGACCACTGGCGGAGTTTCCATTCAATCACTGAGGATCACAAATGTGAACCTCTCATAAATGTTCTCGACAGTTTGCTAAGATCTGTGAAGGACTCGATATGACCGATAACCTTATTATTTGATCATCAAGTGATTAAATGTCAAGTGTACCTAAGAGATCTTTTGATGAATCTCGTGGCTCTAGACTCAATAGTGCGTTTTGGTTTTCTGGAGCGGAGACTAGGGAGAGGGTCTCCTTCTTCAATACCAGCAATCTCTAAGAGAAAGCCGATAGTTTACGTAGGGTTCCAGTGAGAATGAAACAAGCTTCTGTTAAGAGAAACTTGAGTGGATAAGAAGGTTTAGTGCATGCGTCACTGGGTCCATGACGACTTTTAATCTTCAATACCGGCGTCACAAAGTGACAACCAGTAGCATATGAATTGAACCGATTATGCTGCCTAAGTTGAATAATCTGGAGGGCTTTTTCTTTTCACCCTTTTCTTTGCATTTCTTTTTAATTCTTCAACTCCTTCTTTCTCCGATTCTCATTTTCTCCTTTTTACAATCATACCTAAGGACTTCTAAATACTAACTATTTGTGGTGTCCTGGGGTAGATCCCTCCGACTCTGGCGGATCATAGGACGGTTATTCCTAACCTTAGTCACCTTATAACTCCATGACTAACCTATGTTGCCATAAAACCCACTGTTGTGAAAAATCTCTCAAAGTGTTTGTGAATGAAAAACATTTTAGTACCACTGTTGAGATAAGATTTTGCATAAATACTCCCCCTCCACATGTGCTTAAGTGTTTTAACGGTTAAAATGCCCAGTGAGGAAAGAGCGCGCACATTTTGAATTGATTCACTCAAGATAGACAATCCCCGCGAGACACGGTTACGTGGCATAGTTAAAGAGTTGCATTGTCAGCTTTTAGGTGACAACTAGCTCTAATAACTACCTTGAAGGTGTAGACAATCCTCGAAAGGTCGTCAAACCCGTCGGAGTTCATGTTTATCAAGAGTTTCTCGAATGGTACATTCTACTCAGACAAGTCCTTTGCGAGACACGTTTACATCACTAGCGAACTAGCTTGAAATTATTACCCGTCCAGGACAAGTCTTTTCGAGTTACTAACAGTTAAGCATCGTCAATTCGTTGGTTAAGTCTATCACTGATTCATTTGCATTTTACATAACATATTTCTTATCACACATTTTCTCCCCTCAAAAATGGCATATTAAAGTGTTATTTTTGAAACGTTTGAGAATAAATATGACCATTTTGAGTGTTGCGGGAAGAATGACTACTGAGAACAATTTTTGAACAAAGTTTTGATTCAAGTACTCCCCCTCAACGAGTGATATAAGCGGTTGAGGTTTTGAAAATCATAAGGGAAAGTACTTGTTCTTTTGAGCAAAACCTTGAAAAGTGAAAGGTTTGATAGGTTTTACTCAAAAGTAAGAAGCTTTCGCTCCTTTTATAAGGATTGTGGCAGGCGTACCACGGGGTCCTTTATTTACAAGTACGGGTTGTACACTGTAATGTGTGCACAAGCCATTGACATAATTAATCAAACATCCAAAATGATATGAAGAAAATAAGTCAAGGGTACCGGGAAGTGCAGTGATGTTCCGGGAGTGTGCAGGCGTTGAAATCGGTTATGTTTCTCACGGGTCGACCCCGACATAACTCTCCAACCGTCTGAACTGATCCCTTCGAAACAACCGTTCATCAATCATTGTGATGATCCGTCTCACATCCCTCCTTTCCGAGAATTCGGTAGCTTAGGAGACCCAATTTTCTGGCGTATATCCTTCAACCTGTATGCCAATCCATCCCTAACCAGCTTCAAAGTATGATCCCGAACTTGTGGAGTTAAGCTGCATACAATTAAGCAGTTTCTTTGAAGTTCACTACGGTAAACAACGCCGAAAGGTTTTTTGCCGATGAGTGTATATTGAGATAGCTGGTTGATATCGGGAAGATCAAGCTTTGGAGGTGTGAAGTTGACACGCGTCGGATAAGATTCAACAGCCAGCTGGAGATCTTCTACACGTTCCTTGATGACAATCCGTCTTATGAAGATGAGAAGTGACTTGATAAATTCACGTTGTATGCTACTGATTGAGAATTGTCTCATGCGACCACATGCACCTTGGCAAGGTACATGTCTTCGATGTCATTGAGAGACAAATTCTCAAAGTCGACCTCGGAGAAAGCATAGTCCAGTTCATCTTGTCGTTTGACTACGATCTTCTTTAGGAATGTGTAGTCCCACTTAGACGAAGGGTCAACGTGTATGATGGCAACGATATCTTTAGAACTATGCACGGCATGTTGAGACTTATGAACCTGACAGCTTCTATAGTAGATTCGTCGGCGTTCGGCTGATGAATCCCATACAATGCATCTCGGCGTATGCCTCCACTTGTGTTGGAGAACAAATGATTGGCACGTTCCTCAATGGCTATGCGGTTTGAGTAGATAGGCTGCTGGGAATGGAAGCGTCAACGACGTAGCATATTTTCTTGAATCATCATCACCGTGTAGAAGAAAATCCAGGTCTTTGTTGAAGAAGTATCTGAAAGGAATCCTTGGTTCAAATTGTTTGTCAAGTGTTGGTAGAGTATTGGTCCAATCGGTGTAGTATGGAGGGTTGTCCCTTTGTGTGAAGTCAATGTTTGCTTAGGGTTGAGCCAATCCAAGTTGTTAGACATAGCTCGAGCAATGTTTTCAAGGTGATATTCGACCTCGAGGGCACTTTCAGAGTTGTCTTTTAGAAGTTGAAATGCTTCATTTTGATTAAGCGCTTCAGATTTCGTCATTATCTTCACATGGAACTTTTCTTGCAGAATTTTTGCATGCTCCAATGTAGAACCGTCTACCAAATTCGACCTTCTTGAGGGTAGGGAGTGTTGTTAACAAGATTAGCAAACCATTCAAATTCCTTTGTTTTATCGTCATCTAGCCATGATACGACGTCGGTCTGAGGCGTCTTCTTCTTCTTCTTTTTCGAAGGCCTAGAAGATGATTTTGGTTTCTGAACTTGTTTGGGAGAGGTGGGTTGTTGTAGGGGCTCAAGGACCTCTTCATTGTCACCACCCGTATACTCAAAGTGATCATCGGTTTTCCGAGGGGGTGGTAACTTCGGAATCGATCTGAGGTTTTTCAGTAGAAGAACGAGGAGGAGATTTTTGTTGAACAGGGGCCCGTTGTGGAGGAGGTTGCATCAAAGAAGATTCACCAGACTGCTTCTGACGTTTAGGTGCAAAGTCTTTATCCTTATCCTTGTCTTCATCATCTCTAGGACGTTTAGACTTTTCAGCTTCAAATCTACAAGCTTCTTGAAGTTGGTAGTCCAATGCTTGAAACAACTTTCCTTCATCAGAAGTAAATGTCCCAAATCATGCAGACATTTGTGTAACAAGCTTGGCCACCAATTCATTAACCGAGAAAACTATCGGATTGGTTGGATTGATTATGACGGTTAAGGGCGTTGATCGAATAGTTTGCTTGGCGATCTGCATAAGATTTGGATAAAGTTGTTTGGTGAATAACTCCTTTGTGACTTTAGGAACGTACTCCAGAAGGTACTTTTTCGTGTAGCCTTCGATCATTTCGTTCATTTCCTCTTGACGGTGATTTTTTATGAATTCCTGAACAAACTTCCTTTCTCCTTTTATCTTTTCATGCTCGTCATACATATCTTTGTATGTGATCACAAAGAAATTTAGCTTTTGTTGAGCACGTTTTTCTTTCGACTTGTTTGGCTTTGGTAATCCGTTCATGAGCTTGAGAAATCCAAGATTTAGATGGTTTCTTCACGGTTTTGGATGATGATTTGGTTGACTTCTTTGATGGTGGTGGCGAGGAGTGAGAAGACGAATCGGATGATGAAGAGATATGAGGAGACTCTGGATCCTTCGGAGGTTCAGAGGTTTCTTCCTTTGATCGCGCTGAGGACTATCTATAAGAAGCGTATCATAATCAACATCTTGATCTTTTTCGGACTTCTCGTTTCGGTTCCTCAAACTCATATTCGATAGAATCCTCCACAAGCTTTTGTTGTTGCATAAGAGTTGTGGCACCAGCTCCCTTATCGGGTTGATTAACCGCATCGGAGAAGGTTGAGTGGGCACACCACTTGATCCTCCGGGACCACCCATTTGGTCTTTAGCAAATTCTTGAGCTTTGTGAAGGTGTCTAACGATATTAAACTTCTTCCTGTATGATATATCCAGGTTGCTCTTCTTCTTCTACATCTGAGCTTTCATCATACGGTACAAGTACAGAGAGTCTTCCCTTTTCTTTGTCACCGGCGGACTTGGAGGTTTAACTCTTGAAGGAGGTGTTACGGTTGCAGATTAGAGTAGGTAATCTCTTCATACTGTGTCAGTACCTTGAGCTTTAGTCCACAAGCTTTCTTTGCTTGGTTCGAGATGTGGGAATAGGTTCAGGCTTCCTTACGGGAACAATCCTTTTACGAGGAGGATTCCTTTTGGGAAGCTTCCTATAAATATCGGTACTTGTAACACTTCCAGCTGCCTCTTACGGTCCTTGGTAGGTGTACGAAGATTTTCATCAAGATGACAAATTTTGCCTTCTTTTACGGCTAACCGATACCTTTTATATGTTTCAAGCTTTTTGATTTCGGTGGTTAGAAGGTGATCAGTAAAACCGAACCCTGTTTCTTTGTTGACGATTCTTTGATTCGGCCGATAGTATGGGTTCAGTCAATATGTCGTGATTATCTGGGTCATTGAGCCTCATGGGGATGTCAAGATGAAGTCCAAGTGCTCTCTGGATCAACAGTTTGGTGTATCTGACATAGGGAATCTTGGAGCCAAGCTTCTTGTGAAATACCATCATGTCCTCCCATATCGATTCGATTTCAATGTCTTTCTTGTTGATCAACGACCAGAAAATTTGTAGTTCCATGAGCTTGGGATGCTCATAGCCACTTGTCCGCGACCAGAGACCGATTGGGTGATGATCATGTAGAGTGTTCTCCATGGTTGAGGAATATTCTTCAGCTCCACGTGAGAGTGCTTAGTAATGATTCCTGAAGCTTCATCATAACCAATATCTATCAAGAATTTCAGGAATGTCTCTTGATAGGGGTAGCAAAGAAGTCGGTTGGAGCGATGTCAGGAATGATGAGAACAGCCCGTAAGTCGGCAGGAGTGATAGTGACTTGTTTGTGATTAAGTGTCACATTCACTGCACTTTGACCAGTGATCCTCTGCATAGAATCCAGAATTGTTGAATGTAGACCTCTGGAACTGTGGCAGAGTGTGAGAGCATGTTACGGTAGGGATGATTCACGAGAATATCCACAGGCAATCAAGCGAGGGAAGATTACGAGCAAGTGAGGGTATAAAAGTCAACCCTAAGGTTGTTCTTTCCAATCTTTCTCGGATAACCCTCTATAAAGATATCAGCAATTGTAGAACTTCGATGCATCCACAATCATTTGTTCAACCATGTCGTGATCTGAAATAACATTAGCCAAAAGAACCAACATATCGAAAGACATAGTGTTAGTCAATAGAAGGTCTTATTGTCTAGCTATTGAATGTGCAGTGTCAATGATTGTTACGAGTCCTAAGTCACTTGTTTGTTCAATAGTCCAATGGCGTCGTGAAATGTTTTTCGTGAGTTAGTTAACTTTAAGTTTTAAAGTTTATGTTATCACTTATTGTTCACAACATATCAAACGATTAAGTTTATTAGTGACATTATTGGATTAGTGACGTTATGATTAGTTTATTTACAAGTTTGTACACGTAACAATTCATTATGAAGGTCAATCTAAGAGCGTAGTTTTGGCAAAGTTAAGCGTAGCAGGTGATGATATATCGTGAGCAAAGCTTACGCGTAGGATCTAACTACGGCGTAAGAAATGTTACGCGTAGGAAAAGGGGACCTTATGCGTAGAGCTTACGGCGTGGCGTATAAAGACCTTACAGCGTAAGGCTTACTCGTAAGAGTAGACCTTATGCGTGAGGTCACTTGTTCGCATATCCTTCACATGATACGCGTAGTCCCATTGTAGAACCTTACGCGTAATGGTTATGCGTAGAATTATTCTTACGCGTAACTTGACTACGCGTAGGGTAATCCTTATGCGTAGAGTTGCAAATGACCTTGATTCGAATATTAAAAGCGTAGCAAAGCTTGAAATAAGTTCATCAAATCATCAGGATTTAACACAAACATCATTTTATCAACAATTTATGGCATGAACATTCATAACACGATTATGCGTAGAAAGGCATACGCGTAGGTCAAAACCCTAAGGGTTAAGATTTCGCATGTATAATTTCTAGCCTTGGGAATTGCACCAAATAAATTCTGGTAGTTCTAAGATGTGTTGAGAGTCTATAAACCAAGTTATAACATCTAACTCGTTGTGAATCAAATTTACCCAAAGTTATGAACATTAAACCCTAACTTCAAATTGTGAAACAAGTTAGTGTTTACGGGTGGTTAACAACCAGGGAAATCATCAATTCAACCTTATATGACCATAACCCAACAATCTTTTAGACCAAAACACTTCACATTTGAAAAAACCCAAATCGACTCATAAACCTTAATTTTCAAAAATCATTAATAAGTGTTTCTGGGTGGGTTTTAATGGTTAAAATGATATCCTTGATGTATTAGAAGCATTTTGACACTATCCATATAACCAAAAACACACACATAATGATTATGTGTTCATACCTTATCGTAGAACACATAATCACTAGCGTAACTCAATTTTTAGTAGGATTTGCATGAAATTAAAAACTTTAGCTTAAAACATGTTAAGATCGTAAAACACTTACAAAATGATGATCAAAACAAGGATTTCTTGAATGTTCAATCTTAGGCGTTAGGATGAGTATGGTTGTGTGTATTAAATGTGAAGTAAAAGTAAGGGATGTGTTTTATTAAAATGACTTTAAACTTTTGGCAGTTTTGGTCCCTCCACCTTTTCCTTTTTCATACAAAGCCTTTTAACTTCCATTTTGGTTACCAAATAAAGATTTTAAGAAAGAAACTTTGTGACACTCCCTTGACTTAGTAAATGATGAAAGGTTATAAATTTTAGTCCGAGGAGTGTCAGTTTAACCATAAAAGTTTACCACTATTGATAAAAGAAACAACTAGAGATAAGATAACATGCAAGTACACGGACGATTTGAGAGGCGGTTAAAGTATTAATTTTCTCCCCTCAACACTTGATCAAAAAATATTGAATTTTGAAAGATTATAGTGTTGACGGAAGTAACGTACTTGCAATGTTGAAAGAAAATAGATAGAAGAATATTTTTGTTGTTTTATCAAGTTTTATACTTTTGTATTTTGTTTTTGAAAAGATATTTACAAAAGAGATTTTGGTGTTTGATAGGTTTTAAAGATGTTTTAGGAGGTCATATAATTCCTCTTGAGTCAAACACCGCATACCAATCCGGTGGACCAACTCATTAAACCTAGCGGGGGGCAAGGCTTTGGTGAGAAGATCGCCAATTGGTATTCTCGGTATTACTACCCATTAAAATATAATTCAACGATACCTTGTTCCCGTGGTCCTTGATGAAATGATGTCGAAGATCGATGTGCTTTGATTTAAAGTGCTGAAGCTGGCCGGAGTTACTAGAGATTGCAATAACACTCCGTTGTCCTTGCTTCGTTGATACATCGCCGGATACACAAATCACGTAACCATAGTCTTTGAGTTGTGTTCTCATCCATATGACTTGAGCACAACATGCAGACATGGCTACATATTCTGCTTCGGTTGAGGACAGTGGTATCAATCGCCAAATAGTTGGGCGAACAAGTTTGTTTTTGAAGATTTTTTTTGGTCTTAGCGTAAAGTTACGTATTCTTTGGTTGCTTAAAACTTGGTTTTTACACTTTTTAATCCAAGATTCTTGTACTTTCAACGTTTTAAGGTGTTAAAATACTTGTTTTTGGCAAAAGTTTCAAACTTTATGCGTGGATCATTGTTTTTGAGCTAGTTTTTATTAGGTAGGTGTAGTTCTACGCATAACCGTTTTAGAGGTTTTGGTTCATCAAGTTTCACACTTTTGTGTCTTTTGGTGTTATTGAAGCTATTTCATCACACAAAAACTGGTTTAGAAACACTTTTGGACAAAATCAAAATTACGAGTAAACCTACGCGTAGTAAAACCCTAAAACTACGCGTAAGTGCCTCCTTGGTTTGATCTTCATTTTCGTGGTTTATTCCGTGTTTTCTTACTTGGATAAGTCCGAAAATACGTCGACTTTGGATATCTTTTGCCTTTGTGATAGTGTAAAAGATCATTTGAGCAAAAACCCTAAAATTACGCATAAGCATAAGCTTACGCGTAGAAATCCTACGCCTAAGATCTTCCTTACGCCTAAGCCTAGTCTTACGCATAAGAAAATCCTACGCCTAACTTTCTCCGCCTAACTTTTGTCTACGCCTAACTTTAGTGCTTTTTCCTACTTACGCGTAAGCTAAATCCTCCGCGTAACTCATTATTGTTACGCGTAACTTTGGTGTTTTTACGCATAAGTGCTACTTGGTTCTTGTTTTTCTACGCCTAAGGATACTTCATCAACAAAGGTTCATTCGACTACAAAGATCCATTTTACCAACACAAGTTTATCAACATGTCACAACCACCATACTCTAACTATTTCCCTTACACTTATCCTCATCCTCAACGTCAACAACAACTAACTCCACAACATCAACAATGGAATCAACAACAAGCAATTTATCAACAACAATTTAACCAACAACATACTCCACAACTTCTGCAAATCCACAACCTCAAATGGTTCAACCACCACCAAGTCTTCAAGCTTAACCGTACACAAATGACTTTAATCAACATCCATCAAGGATCACTATGAGGGAACCCACTTGGTTTGCAAAGATGTTTGAAACTTTAAGCGGCCAACAATCAATTCATGAGGTTGGATCACTTGATAGACCTCCAATGCTCACTCCAGGAAACTACGATCAATGGGTGATAAGGTTCTTTAGGTTTTGTGATCTAAAGAAGCCACATGGAAAGTTCTTAAAGAAGGTTATCTTGGAAGGTCCATTTGAGATGCCTACTTGTCATTGTACCGGAGATCCAAATGCCATTCCACCAAGAGATGAACAAACGAACATTGCTACTTGAGACTTGAATCCTCATGAACTTCTACACTATGAAGCAGATGAGCTTGCAATGGAATATATCCTCCTAGGATTACCAAACCTAATTCTTCGTAGTGTTGATGCTCAAAAGACTGCAAAGAAAATGTGGGATCATATTAGATCTTCTTATGGAAGGGTCTGTACTCAATCGGGAAGATTTGGAATCCAAAATTTACTTGGCTTATGAACACTTCATGATTGAACACGGAGAGACACTAGAGTCTTATCATCACCATTTTTCAGACATCATCAATGATTTGGATAAACACAACATCATCATGCCAAGAATTGCGGTGAATACTAAGTTCTTGAGTAGTCTTGGTCCTGAATGGGAGAAGTATGTCATTTTTCTCCGTCAAGCAAAAACATGCATCAATCTGCATACGGATTGTTGTACGATTACTTGAAGCCTCATGAAAAGGAAGTTGATAGGGAAAGGATTCTCCGTGCTCAAATTGCTCCACCGACACATCCGGAAAATCAACAACTTGCCTTATATGCTCAAAATAGTTATTCTCCTCAACCAAAGAACTCAACCAAGCTGCTACAATCACACTATATGATCCTTCACAACCTCCATCTCAACAAACTCAATTGGTTCCATACAACAACAACAATGCTCAAGCAAGCTAATGAGGAATCTAATCCGTTCGAAGCATTGCAACAAGGATTTGCTATGATTGCTAATGCCTTTAGCCGTTATACCAACAAATCCAACAACCGTATTAGTTCCTCATCTAATACAAGGAATCAAGCTGTTGTGAACAATGGACGAGTTGAAGTTGAGAATCGTGGTTATGGTCGTCAGATGGGCGGTGGTCAAGGGTTTAATGTTGTGGGTAGGAATAACAATCGAGCTCAAGTGGTGGAACAAGGAAATGCTCAGAATGGGTTGAATGGTCTTCGATGCTACAACCGCAATGAGAAGGGACACCTGGCTAATGCATGCCCAAAGCCAAGGACTAGGGGCGGTGCTTATTTCAAAGAGGCTCTTCTTTTGGCTCTTAAGGATGAAGCTGGTGGAACTCTCACGGAGACAAAGACGAGCTTTATGGCAAATCTGATTCGGATGATGATATGGAGGACTTGCAGGCCAATGCAGTTGTTATGTTGATGGCTAATATGCATGAGTTACACATGAGTGACACAGGCCCGGTGTATGACACGATGGCTTGTCTCAGTACCGAACAAACCATATTTATCTCGATCTCATATCTCCGCCAACATCTGCATCCGACAAGGCTCAGAATGTTCAAAATGAGTCATCCACATATCATTCCGACGATTTTCAACTAGACCCGTAGTTATATTTGACGATCAAGATGACCAAACGGTTTCCCTTGATAATCAAATTGACTCGGTGGTTATACTTGAGGATCTCAGTAATGATCATGTTGAGACTCACGTTGAACACGCCGAACTTTTGCCTCATCCAGATTTTGCTCGTTTAATACAAGACCAACAAACCATAGTGGAAAAATGTCATGCCATTAATCGGGACTTGAAATGCAAAAATGCACTGTTAACCAAGGATTTTGAATGTTTACAAAAGCAACTCAACTTTTCAAAACTCAAGAAAAGCGTGAAAGCGGTTTTGAAGCGACCTTTGCCAAATCTTATCAAAGCGAAAAATATTTAGAAAGGCAGGATCGTGATCTAGCCGCGAAGAATGCTTTGTTGTCGAAATAGAACAAGCTGAAACATGAACATACAAAGCAAATTAGCGCTCTCACCTTGGAAAATCAAAAAGCTAAGGCTGAGTTGTTAACTTGTCAAAAACAGTTCTCTGCATACAAAAAGCATTCAACGAAACGAATAGATGATCATCTTGAAGAAATCATCGGCTTGCAAAACAAACTTAAAGAGTTTAAAAGTGTTGTTTACAAACATGGCGAGTCGGTCACGGCCATTGAAAAGTTTACTTTAAAACCCAATCCAAATGGATATGGACCGAATCTTGCGGATTACAAACCTAAGCTTTCAACAAAAGCATTCAAACCAAATCTGAAGTTTCGGTCGAGAATATAAAGTTGATAATTACATTTATGAATGTTGTTGAATATCATCGTCAAGAGGAATTAGATGCAGGAGACGAGAGTCGATCAAAATTAGAAAAAGTTGTTTACAACAAACCTTTTAACTATTCAAAAGCGGTCACTTTCGTCACACCAGCGGATTCTTCTAACACACCAAGGGTTATCATCAAAACACCTGAGTCTTCTAATGTTAATCCCCAACCAGATTATGCACAAACTTATGGTCCTTTACCTTCCATCGGTGAAGTAAATTCAAAACCTGAAAATCGAAAAATTCTTAGATATTTTGACATCTTCATGGTTGACCTCAAAATTTTACAACATGAGATAGAATATCATTACGAAATCAAAATTGATCATTTTCAATCGCCTCTGGCGCGAGAACAAAGAGACATTTTTGAGAAAAATCTTTTACCTAATGTTAAAAATTTGAAAAATTGTGCATTAGCTTGGGAAAAGGATTTTCATAAGGAACTTGGAGTGATGAAGGTCGTTTTGAGAAAACGAAACATCTATTTCTAATACTAAGCGTAAAAAGAAACTGTTGAGAAAAGATGTTGATCGACTCTTGGAAGATGTCATCTGTGCCGATGTCCATAATGTTGTGCTAGAGAATTCTTTGTCATATGCATTTGATCATACCTCTGCGATCTTGTTGAACCGTGATAAATGTTGAGAACACGATAATGTGCTTGGTCGAGTCCTTAAAAGTTGAAAACAAACGATTGTCAAGCGAACTTTCAAATGCAATTCGTCGTCTTAATTGGTGTCAAAAAGATATTCACGATCAACAACTTGCTTTTCAACACAAAATCGCCCGATTCGTGCAAAATCTTACGATCCTAAAATTGAGCAATTAGATGATCAAAGCGTGTCTTTTAAGTGTCAAATCTCAAAATATGAACAAGAACTTTTAAAAGTTAAAAAGGAATATGGTGTCATATTTGATTTACTCAAAAGACTCGTGATGAAGCATCAAATGAACTTGATCATTATCTTGCACACACTAAAGAAGTTATGCATTTTCTTTGGAAATGTTCGGTCACGAAAATCAAGATCGATTCACACTATCCTCAAGTTAAGAGAAATGTTAGGAAAGTATGAACAACTTCCGCCAACCATCATTAAGAGATTAGCCCGAGTAACACTTAGTACTCATGCACATAGAATCCCTACTGCCAAATCACAAGTTGCTAACGTGCTTCCTTCTACTAAAACAGGAATAGTTGAGCCTTTTCCAAATGCGTCCGCACTTCACAACCTAGGAGCACTCAATCGAAGAATAGGAAGTTGCGACCTAAGAAAAGATCAATCAAGAATGCTAAAGTAGAAGAACACCCTAGGACTATGAATAAGACTCACGTTGCCTCCACTATAGATATTGCGTCGGACAAATGTAATAGAAATAGTGATGTAACGAATGCTAAACCGTTAAGTACTTTTGATATTGATCGATGCACCTTGTGTTAATTGTGGTAAAAGTATGAATTCTGATTGTCATGATAAATGTGTTGCTAAAGCTATCATCTCGTTTAAGGAATCCTAAGAACCGGAATACCTCTAGGCCCACTAATCTTTCTAAGTGCATTGCTTGGTAGACCGCCATCTTTAGATTCTAAGAAAGCGCATTCTTTGTCCTGTAGCTCCATTTTCACCTCCTAGGAATGTAGTACCACCTAGTGCATTCACTAAGACTAAAGCAAAGAGTAGTTATAGATGGCGGAAATGGATATATAACACACTAGGATTTAAGTGGATACCTAAAGCTATTGATGTGTGTATATCTACTATAAGTGCTACGGAACCCTCTAACATTTCGGGTTCCAAATCTACTTCTATTCCATCTGTATTAGATGCGTGTGTAATGCAGGTGATCTGAGATCATTCTCTGGATTGTTGATAGCGGATGTTCCCGACACATGACAGGCAATCTTAAAGTGTTATCAAACTTTATTGCAAAGTTCATTGGCACTTTGTCGGGTTAGGGAATGATCACTTCACAACTATCATGGGCTACGGAGACTATGTCAATGGGAACATCGAAATTAGCGGGGTTTACTATGTGGAAGGCCTCGGTCATAATCTGTTTTCGATAGGTCGTTTTGTGATGGAGATTTGGAGGTTGCTTTCAGGGAGAAAACTTGTTTCATTAAGTGATCTACAAGGAAATGACCTTATGTCCGGATCGCGTAATTCTAGTCTCTACACTATCTCTATGAAAGACATGGTTGCTTCATCTCCCATATGTTTACTTTCAAAGGCAACATCAACAAAATCATGGCTATGGCACCGTCGTCTCTCACATCTAAACTTTCAAACCATCACCAACCTTGCTCGACACAAACTAGTTGAAGGACTTCCACAGTTTCGGTATTCTAAAGATCACCTTTGCTCAGCTTGTGAACAAGGCAAAAGCACTCGTGCTCATTTTCCTTCAAAGGTGGAACACGGCTCTCAGCATGTGCTTCATCTTCTTCACATGGATTTGTGTGGCCCGATCTTGGCGTGCAAGCGATCAATGGCAAACGCTACATCTTAGTAATTGTTGATGACTATTCACGCTGGACTTGGGTCTACTTTCTTGGAAGCAAAGATCAAGCTCCACAAATGATCATCACCTTTCTCACGAAAATACAAGTTCAGCTCTGAAACACCGTTCGACTAATCGAGCAGATAAAGGCACCAATTTGTTAATCAAACTCTTCGTGAATTCTATGAGAAAGTGGGAATTGACATCGGACATCTATTGCACGTACACGAACAAAGCGGAGTTGTCGAAAGACGAAACCGAGCGTTAGTGGAAGCTGCAAGAACAATGTTAATCAATGCTAAACTTCCAGTTACTTATGGGCGAAGCTGTATCTCTTGCATGCTATACTCAAAACCGTTTCTATGATTACAAAACGCCACAACAAAACACCTTTCGAGCTTGTCCATAGCAGAAAACCGAATCTAAAACACTTTCATGTATTTGGATCTCTTTGCTATCCGAATAATGATCGTGATGACTTTGGAAAGCTCAAAGCCAAAGTTGACATTGGAGTCTTTATCGGATCTTGTGATAATTCCAAAGGTTTCGAATCACGGAATCGTCGTACAAAGCGGTGATGGAAGCGATTCATGCTCATTTTGATGAACTTACGGAAATGGCTTACGAGTATAACAACTTGGAACCGGTCACAACCGCTTAAACTTCCCCAAACCCCATCATCGGTGAACAAAGCCCCGACTTACTCGTCAACAAATGGAAAGGTTATTTGCTCCACTTTGTTCGGTGGCGATATTGATGAGCGTGCTCGGGTGTATCCGTTTCCGCTCAACGATAATACTCTTATACGATACACTGCTACAACAACTCTTTGAAGATGCACCTACACCAGTCGACTCCACCACAACAGTTGAACAAACCGCTTCCAACAATGATGAAGGCTGATGATATTAGAATGTAGTACCCCCACCGCAGATTTTGATCCAAATGCGTTCTTCAACCCGTTTGCTAATGAGACTGCTGCACCGGATGTCGCGGAATCTTCAACAAACCATTTGAATCCTCAGAATCGCACAATGTATACCAACATCAACCCTCCACACATAGATGGACGAAAGACCATCCTCAGGAAAACATTATTGGCAACCCGAATCAACCCGGTCGTTACGAGACAAGCGTCTTCACACGACGGTGAACATTGCATTTATGCACTCAATGCCAATCGAACCTAAAAACATCAAAGACGCAATGACAAAAGACAGCTGGATTGAATCCATGCAAGAAGAACTCAACCAATTCAAGCGTCTTGAAGTATGGGAACTGGTTGAAAGACCAACAGGGTCTACGTCATTGGTCTCAAATGGATTTGGAAAAACAAATTGGATCTTTGAAGGAAATGTTATCGAAATAAGTCACGTCACGGTGGCTAAGGGTTATCGTCAGGAAGAGGGTATTGACTTTGAAGAATCTTTTGCTCCGGTTGCTCGTCTTGAGGTCGTTGGATATTTCTAGCGTTCGCGGCTCATATGAATATGACGGTCTATCAGATGGATGTCAAAGCTGCGTTTCTCAATGGACAACTTAAAGAAACGGTTTATGTCAGCCAACCGGATGGATTCGTTGATCCCGAGTTTCGAATCACGTCTACAAAGCTGAACAAAGCTCGTATGGTCTCAAACAAGCTCCTCGGGCATGGTGCGATAAGCTATCATCCTTCCTCATTGCTAATAATTTCACCAAAGGTTCGGTTGACCCAACTCTTTTTATACAATATCACGGGGAACATATCTTAATTGTTCAAATTTACGTGGATGACATCATTTTGGGTCTACACATAAAAAGTTTTCAATCGCTTTTGCAAAACTAATGAAGAAAAATTTTGAAATGTCCATGATGGGTGAACTCACGTTCTTTCTAGGTCTGCAAGTTCATCAATCACCCCGTGGTATTTTCTTGAGTCGGTCCAAATATGCCCTTGAATTGTTAAACAAATTTGGAATGAAAACCCGTGACACCTATGCCACACCAATGGCTCATACCAAGAAGCTAGACGCTGATTTACATGGGAAATTGGTGGACCCTACAAAATACCGTAGTATTATTGGGTCTCTCATGTATCTAACACTAGCGGACTGATATTGTCTTTGCCGTATATCTTTGCTCCGTTATCGGTCGCGACCAAGCTGAAACCCACCTCTCAAAGGCTAAAAGAATCCTCCGATACATAAAGGGAACCATTAACTTGGGGATCCGGTATCCGAAGGATTACGGTTTTGAACTAATCGCTTTTTGACCGACCACGCAGGATGCTTAGATTCACGGAAAAGTACTTAAGGAGCATTACAATTTCTTGGTGATAAACTGGTGTCATGGCAATCGAAGAAGCAGGATTGTACATCGTTGTCCTCAACGAAGCGAGAATATGTAGCCATTTCGGCATGTTGTGCTCAAGTCATATGGATGAGAACACAACTCAAAGACTATGGTTACGTATTTGACGGAATCCCGATGTACTGCGACAATCGGAGTGCCATTGCAATCTCGTGCAACTTCGGTTCGGCACTTTCGAAATCAAAGCACATCGATCTTGATATCATTTCATCAAGGATCACGTGGAGCAGTGCTTGTTGAATTATATTTTGTGGAGTGAATACCAATTGGCAGATCTACTCACCAAAGCCTTGCCTACCGCTAGGTTTAATGAGTTGGTCCACCGGATTGGTATGAGGTGTTTGACTCAAGAGGAATTGGATGACCTCCTAAAAGCAGTCTTAAAAACCAGTCAAACACCAAAATCTCTTTTGTAAATATTTTTCAAAAACAAAATACAAAAGTATAAAACCTGATAAAACAACAAAAATATTCTTCTATCTATTTTCTTTCAACATTGCAAGTACGTTTCTTCCGTCAACACTATAATCTTTCAAAATTCAATATTTTTCGATCAAGTGTTGAGGGGGAGAAAATAAATACTTAACTGTTTCAAAACATCCGTGTACTTGCATGTTATCTTATCCCGGTTGTTTCTTTTATCAATGGTGGTAAATTTTACGGTTAAATGACACTCCTCGGACTAAATTTATAACCTTTCATTATTTCTTAAGTCGAGGGGAGTGTCGTCAAAGTTTCTTTCTTAAAATCTTTGTTTGGTAACCAAAATGGAAGTTAAATGGCTTTGTTTGAAAAAGGAAAAGGTGGAGGGACCAAAAGCTGTCAAAATGTTAAAGTTACTTTTAATAGAAACACCTCCCACCTACTTTTTACTTCACATTTAATACACACAACCACACTCATCCTACGCCTAAGATTCATTCAAGAAATCCGTTGTTTTGATCATCATTTTGTAAGTGGTTTTACGATCTTAACATGTTTTTAAGCTAAGGTTTTTAATTTCATGCAAATCCTACGGCTAAAAATTGATTTACGCGTGATTATGTGTTCTACGCATAAGCGTATGAACACATAATCATTATGTGTGTGTTTTTGGTTAAATGGATAGTGTCAAAATGTTTCTAATACATCAAGATATCATTTTAACCATTAAAACCCACCCGAAACACTTATTATGATTTTTGAAAATTAGGGTTTATGAGTCGATTTGGGTCTTTTCAAATGTGAAGTGTTTTGGTCTAAAAGATTGTTGGGTTATGGTCATATAAGGTTGAATTGATGATTTCCATGGTTGTTAACCACCCGGAAACACTAATTGTTTGACAATTTGAAGTTAGGGTTTAATGTTCATAACTTTGGGTAAATTTGATTCACAACGAATTAGATGTTATAACTTGGTTTATAGACTCTCAACACATCTTAGAACTACCAGAATTTATTTGGTGCAAATCCCATGGCTAGAAATTATACGCGTAAATCTTAACCCTTAGGGTTTTGACCTACGCGTATGACTTTCTACGTAACTATGTTATGAATGTTCATGCCATAAATTGTTGATAAAATGATGTTTGTGTTAATTTTGATGATTTGATGAACTTATTTCAGGCTTTGCTACGCTTAAATATTCAGAATCAAGGTCATTTGCAACTCTACGCATAAGGATTACCCTACGGGTAGTCAAGTTATGCGTAAGAATAATTCTACGCATAACCATTACGCGTAAGGTTCTACAATGGGACTACGCGTATCTTGTGAAGGATATGCGTAAGCGATGACCTCTACGCATAGGGTCTACTCTTACGAGTAAGCCTTACGCGTAAGGTATTTATATGCCTACGCGTAAGCTCTACGCATAAGGTCCCCTTTTCCTACGCGTAACATTTCTTACGCGTAAGTTAGGATCCTACGCGTAAGCTTTAGTCTCGCGCGTATATCATCACTATTTACGCTTAACTTTGCCAAAACTACGCTTAAGCCTGGATTGACCTTCATAATGAATTGTTACGTGTACAAACTTGTAAATAAACTAATCATAACGTCACGAATCCAATAATGTCACTAATAAACTTAATCGTTTGATATGTTGTGAACAATAAGTGATAACATAAACTTTAAAACTTAAAGTTAACTAACTCACGAAACATTTCACGGCGTCATTGGACTATTGAACAAACAAGTGACTTAGGACTCGTAACAATCATTGACACTTTACATTCAATAACTAGACAATAAGACCTTCTATTGACTAACACTATGTCTTTCGATATGTTGGTTCTTTTGGCTAATGTTATTTGAGATCCGCGACATGGTGAACAAATGAATGTGGATGCATCAGAAGTTCTTACAATTGCAGATATCTTTCCAGAGGGTTATCCGAGAAAGATTGGAAAGAACAACCTTAGGGTTGACTTTGATACCCTCACTTGCTCGGAATCTTCTTGCTTGATTGATGTGGATATTCTCGGAATCATCCCTACCGAACATGCTCTCACACTCGCCACGCAGTTCGAGGTCTACATTCAACAATTCGGGATTCTATCAGAGGATCACTGGGTCAAAGTGCGATGAATGTGACACTTAATCACAAACAAGTCACTATCACTCCTGCAGACTTACGGGCTGTTCTCATCATTCCTGACATCGCTCCAACCGACTTCTTTGCTACCCCTCTTGAAGAGACATCACGAAATTCTTGATAGATATTGGTTATGATGAAGCTTCAGGAATCATTACTAAGCACTCTCACGTGGAGTTGAAGAATATTCCTCAACCATGGAGAACACTCTACATGATCATCACCAAATCGGTCTCTGTCGTGTGGCTATGAGCATCCCAAGCTCATGGAACTACAAATTTTCTGTCGTTGATCAACAAGAAGGACATTGAAATCGAAGCACTGATATGGGAGGACATGATGGTATTTCACAAGAAGCTTGGCTCCAAGATTCCCTATGTCGGATACACCAAACTGTTGATCCAGAGAGCACTTGGACTTCATCCTGACATCCCCATGAGGCTCAATGACCCGGATAATCACGACATATTGGTGAACCCATACTATCTGTGAGAATCAAAGAATCGTCAACAAAGAAACAGGGTTCGGTTTTACCTGATCACCTTCTAACCACCGAAATCAAAAGGCTTGAAACATATAAAAGGTATCGGTTAGCCGTAAAAGAAGGCAAAGTTGGTCATCTTGATGAAAAATCTTATGGTACACCTACTCGAAGGACCGAAGAGGCGGTCTTGGAAGTGTTACAAGTACAGATATTTATAGGAAGCTTCCCCAAAGGAATCCTCCTCGTAAAAGGATTGTTCCCGTAAAGGAAGTTGAACCTATTCCCACATCTGAACCGCAAAGAAAGCTTGTGGACGAAAGCTCAAGGTACTGACACGGATGAAGAGATTACCTACTCGAATGCCGCAACCGTAACACCTCCTTCAGGTAGCTAAACCTCCAAGTCCACCGGTGACAAAGAAAAGGGAAGACTCACGTACTTGTACCGTATGATGAAAGCTCGGATGAAGAAGAAGAGCAACTGGATATATCATACAGGAAGAAGTTTCATATCGTTAGACACCTTCAAAAGACTGAAGAATTTGCTAAAGACCAAATGGGTGGTCCCGGAGGATCAAGTGGTGCTGCCCACTCTGAACCTTCTCATGATGCGGTTAATCAACCCGATAAGGGAGCCGGTGCCACCACTCTTATGCAACAACAAAAGCTTGTGGAGGATACTATCGAATATGAGTTTGAGGAACCGGAAGCGAGAAGTCCGAAAAGATCAAGATGTTGATTATGATACGTTTCTTCTAGATAGTCCTGTGCGATCAAAGGAAGAAACCTCTGAACCTCAGAAGGATCCAGAGTCTCCTCATATCTCTTCATCATCAGATTAGTCTTCTCACTCCTCGCCACCACCATCAAAGAAGTCAACCAAATCATCATCCAAATCCGTGAAGAAACCATCTAAATCTTGGATTTCTCAAGCTCATGAACGGATTACCAAAGCTGTCAAACAAGTCGAAAAGAAAAGCGTGCTCAACAAAAGCTAAATTTCTTTCTTTGATCACATACAACATATGTATGACGAGCATGAAAAGATAAAAGGAGAAAGGAAGTTTGTTCAGAAATTCATGAAAAATCACCGTCAAGAGGAACTGAACGAAATGATCGAAGGCTACACAAAAGTACCTTCGAGTATGCGTTCCTAAAGTCACAATGGAGTTGTTCACCAAACAACTTTATCCAAATCTTATGCAGATCGCCAAGCAAACTATTCGATCAAGGCCCTTAACCGTCACAATCAATCCAACCGATCCGATAGTTTTCTCGGATAATGAATTGGTGGCCAAGCTTGTTACACAAATGTCTGCACGATCAGGGACATTTACTTCTGATGAAGGAAAGTTGTTTCAAGCATTGCTGGACTACCAACTTCAAGAAGCTTGTAGATTTGAAGTGAAAAGTCTAAACGCGTCCTAGAGACGATGAAGACAAGGATAAGGATAAAGACTCGCACCTAAACGCGTCGAAGCGGTCGGTGAATCTTCTTTGATGCAACCTCCTCCACAGCGGGCTCCTGTTCAACAAAAATCTCCTCCTCGTTCTTCTACTTGAAAAACCTCGGGGCGATTCGAGTTACCACCCCGACTCGAGAAAACCGATGATCACTTTGAGTATACGGGTGGTGGCGATGAAGAGGTCCTTGAGCCCCTACAACAACCCACCTCTCCCAAACAAGTTCAGAAACCGGAATCATCATCTAGGCCTTGAAAAGAAGAAGAAGAAGACGCCTCAACCGGCGTCGTATCATGGCTAAATGACGATAAAACAGAGGAATTTGAATGGTTTGCTAATCTTGTTAACAACACTCCCTACCATGAAGAAGGTCAGAATTTGGTAGACGGTTCTACATTGGAGCATGCAAAATTCTGCAAGAAAAGTTCCATGTGAAGAAAATGACGAAATCTGAGTTGAAGCGAATCAAAAATGAAGCATTTCAACTTCTAAAAGACAGCTCTGAAAGTGCCCTCGAGGTCGAATATCACCTTGAAAACATTGCTCGAGCTATGTCTAACAACATGGATTGGCTCAACCGGGAAGCAAACATTGACTTCACACAAAGGGACAACCCTCCATACTACACCGATTGGACCAAACCTCTACCAACACTTGGACAACAATGAACCAAGGATTCCTTTCGGATACTTCTTCAACAAAGACACGGATTTTCTTCTACACAGTGATGATGATTCAAGAAAATATGCTACATCGTTGACACTTCCATTCCCAGTGTCTACTCAATTGCATAGCCATTGAGGAACGTGCCAATCACTTGTTCTCCAACACGTGGAGGCATACGCCGAGATGCATTGTATGGGATTCATCATTGGCGAACGCCGACGAATCTACTATAGAAGCTGTCGCCGTTCGAAGTCTCAACATGCTATGTATAGTTCTAAAGATATCGTTGCCATCATACACGTTGACCTTTCGTCTAAGTGGGACTACACATTCCTAAAGAAGATCGTAGTCAAACGACAAGATGAACGGGACTATGCTTTCTCGAGGTGACTTTGAGAATTTGTCTCTCAATGACATCGAAGACATGTACCTTGCCAAGGTACGGGGTCGCATGAGACAATTCTCAAGCTGCAGTTACAACGTGAATTTAGCAAGTCACTTCTCATCTTCATAAGACGCATTGTCATCAAGGAACGTGTAGAAGATCTCGGTTTGTTGAATCTTATCAAATGCGTGTCAACTTCACTCCTCCAAAGCTTGATCTTCCCGATATCAACCAGCTATCTCAATATACACTCATCGGCAAACCTTTCGGCGTTGTTTACCGTAGTGAACTTCAAAGAAACCGCTTAATGGCGTGTAGCGAACTCCACAAGTTCGGGATCATACTTTGAAGCTGGTTAGGGATGGATTGGCATACAGGTTGAAGGATATACGCCGAGAAAATTGGGTCTCCTAAGCTGGAATTCTCGGAAAGGAGGGATGTGAGACGGATCATCACAATGATTGATGAACGGTTGTTTGAAGGGATCGATTCGAGACGATTGGAGAGTTATGTCGGTGGTCGACCCAGGAGAAACATAACCGGATTTCAACGCCTGTGCACACTCACGGGAACATCACTGCAATTCCTGGTACCCCTTGAATTGTTTTCTTCATATCATTTTGGATGTTTGATTAATTATGTCAATGGCTTGTGCACACATTACAGTGTACAACCCGTACTTGTAAATAAAGGACCACGTGGTGCGCTTCGCCACAATCCTTATCAAAAGAGCGAAAGCTTCTTACTTTTGAGTAAAACCTATCAAACCTTTCACTTTTCAAGGTTTTGCTCAAAAGAACAAGTACTTTCCCTTATGATTTTCAAAACCTCAACCGTTTATATCACTCGTTGAGGGGAGTACTTGAATCAAAACTTTGTTCAAAAATTGTTCTCGGTGGTCATTCTTCCCGCAACACTCGAAATGGTCATATTTATTCTCAAACGTTTCAAAAATAACACTTTAATATGCCATTTTTGAGGGGAGAAAATGTGTGATAAGAAATATGTTGTGTAAAATGCAAATGAATCTGTGTGATTCAGACTTAACCAACGAATTGACGATGCTTAACTGTTAGTAACTTGAAAAGACTTGTCCTGGACGGGTAATAATTTCAAGCTAGTTCGCTAGTGATGTAAACGTGTCTCGCAAAGGACTTGTCGAAGTAGAATGTACCATTCGAGAAACTCTTGATAAACATGAACTCAGACGGGTTTGACGACCTTTCGAGGATTGTCTACACCTTCAAGGTAGTTATTAGAGCTAGTTGTCACCTAAAAGCTGACAATGCAACTCTTTAACTATGCCACGTAACCGTGTCTCGAGGGGAATTGTCTATCTTGAGTGAATCAATTCAAAATGTGCGCTCTTTCCTCACTGTGCATTTTAACCGTTAAAACTCTTAAGCACATGTGGAGGGGAGTATTTATGCAAAATCTTATCTCAACAGTGGTACTAAAATGTTTTTCATTCACAAACACTTTGAGAGATTTTTCATGTAAATGGTTTTATGGCAACATAGGTTAGTCATGGAGTTATAAGGTGACTAAGGTTAGGAATAACCGTCCTATGATCCGAGCGGAGGGATCTACCCCAGGACACCACAAATAGTTAGTATTTAGAAGTCCTTAGGTATGATTGTAAAAAGGAGAAAATGAGAATCGGAGAAAGAAGGAGTTGAAGAATTAAAAGAAATGCAAAGAAAAGGGTGAAAAGAAATAGCCCTCCAGTTATTCAACTTAGAGGCGGAACAGGGTTCAATTCATATGCTACTGGTTGTCACTTTGTGACGCCGGTATTGAAGATTAAAAGTCGTCATGGACCCAGGGACGCATGCACTAAACCTTCTTATCCACTCAAGTTTCTCTTAACAGAAGCTTGTTTCATTCTCACTGGGAACCCTACGTAAACTATCGGCTTTCTCTTAGAGATTGTTGGTATTGAAGAAGGAGACCCTCTCCCTAGTCTCCGCTCAGGAAAACCAAAACGCACTATTGAGTCTAGAGCCACGAGATTCATCAAAAGATCTCTTAGGTACACTTGACATTTAATCACTTGATGATCAACAATAAGGTTATCAATGGTTCATATCGAGTCCTTCACAGATCTTAGCAATCTGTCGAGAACATTTATGAGAGGTTCACATTTGTGATCCTCGGTGATTGAATGGAAACTCCCGGGTCAACATCAAACAACCACGGCAGGTCGCTTCGGCAACTCCCCGTGGATTGCGCTTAGTGGTCTCAAACGGTCTGCAATCGTGAGGTGATGCTTCGGTGTACCTCAGCGACTCATCTGAATCGTAGGTGTACTTCGTACATCGTGTTATCTCACTTGTGGGACTCCGATTCAGGAACGGCCTTTGTAAGAATTAGAGTTGTGTTTTCACACTATGCTGTTAACACTCTCGAAGTTCAAACTTGTAAGTGCCGGAATCCGCTTATTACTAACCGTTTAAATGTTTTCTTCTTATGGAAGCTCTGAGGCGGAATGATCGTCTGCAGATTCTTCTCATACTCACGCCAATATCATCACTAATGGAAGTTCTATCCAAAAGCAACACAACAGTCAGAATGATTCTTCGTCAATACAGAGAATCTACAAAGTTAAAGACTTAAAGAACTCCATCGATCTTGAATTCCAACGTCAAAAAGAGCGTGTGAGCATGTTGAAGAACGACGTGGAGACACTGTAGCAGCGGCAGCACTGAGGCGGACTTGATGCAGACAACAACATACTATCACTTTCACCACAAAGAACAATGATCAAAGAACAAAGTTAATGATGACGCCAAAGCATAACCGTTCAAAATAAACTATCTCTACACCGGGAGATTGTTTAAAACAAGACAATTCTTCTCACAAGAAAGAAGAATGTCAGAAGACGTCAAAGCTACTATTACATCAACCCCTTCACTGTTTTCATCACCAACACTTGAGTGTTTGTTACTCATATGTAATAACACTTGAGGGAGATTGTTGGAATCACTCCTAAACCTTATTCAAGTGTTAGTTACTCATATGTAATAGTTAGCTTATTATGGCCTTTATGTTTGTTATTAGCCTTAAGCTTATGTAGAAGGCCCATGAAGCCTAGGCCCAATAAGGAAAGGAAGGGAACTAGGAGTGTTGCCTAGCTTCCTCCTATAAATACCCCTTGTAAACCGAAGGTTTACAAGGGGTATTTATAGGAGGGAAGCTAGGGCAACACTCCTAGTTCCCTTCCTTTCCTTATTGGGCTAGGCCTAGGCTTATGGGCCTTCTACATAAGCCTAAGGCTAATTACAAACATAAAGGCCATAATAATCTAACTATTACATATGAGTAACTAACACTTGAATAAGGTTTAGGAGTGATTCCAACACGCTTGTTCGGGGAGTCTTATGCTATCACGAGTGTTGTGGGGACCACTACATAATTAACAAGGTAGATTGATTTTGTTCACTTGATGTGAAGACTTAGGATTTTTGTAGGAGCTCATTAGGAATTTGACTTGATCTTCAAGCTCGAGCATCCTACAGTCAGAAGGTTGTGAGTCAATGGGAGGCAAGGAGATTGCCTTTACGGTTTTGGGCAACTCACGGGGGTCATCCCAAATTTCCTTGTCATAGAGAGCAAGGTCCTCTATTATACCCCACGATTCTTCCGCGGTGAGATCACTAAGTTTACCATCGGCCGCTTGGTCGATGGATCGCTTAGTTGGGAGGTTGACATGATCATAAAAGAGTTGGACTTGAAGCCAAAGATCGATGTCGTGATGAGGGACACTATGGAGTAAGTCCTTGAATCGAGTGCATGCTTTGTAGAGAGATTCACCTTGATGTTGTTGGAATATCAAGATTTCATTCCTAAGCTTAGTAGTTCTCCCCGGTGGAAAAAATTAGGCAAGGAAACGAGGAGTGA